>LS927330.1:16232-31360 GCA_900490955.1 Micoletzkya japonica
TATTATTTTCAAATACTTGTTAACCCTTTTGTGTATAAATGTTTATCAATGAGAGATTGCAACTACACAAGTGGGCTATCTACCTCTTAGTTTCTAAACAATTAAACGGACAATGTGCGATACAATAACATGAACCTGTCCCTTGTAGATCGTCTGCTCCAAAATTGTCTTCACTTTTTGTCCTAGCGAGATACGATGACGCTTCCTCCACGGTATCAGCGGCCCGCCAATGCAGTTGGAGGCGCTGAAAATAGCACTTAGAGAGTAATAATTGATGTCTCCCCCTCAAGCCTTAACTCCCCCCCCCTCAAGCCTTAACCCCCCACCCCCCCTCAATCCTTAACCCTAACTCCCCCCTCACAGCCGGACAACCCTACCAGTCGCTTGGAATGGACTTTTTACTTGACAATTATCCAAGTTTCAAATTTAGAGCAAAATCAAGACAAAAAAGCTACAGTATCCAGCAAAATTTGTTTTCCGTTCAAGACAATAATCGGACCTGCCCTATTGTTTCTGATCGGCTGTGACCCTCAACCATTAACCCCCACCCAAATTCAAAATTCGAATCGCCAGCTTACTCGTTAATAGTAGATCTCCGAGGACGGGCCGCACGGTCCGACGTCGCCCATCTCCCAGAAGTTGTCCTTCATCGAGAAGGGAAGAATGCGGCCGGAGGGAAGGCTGAACGGGATAGTTATGGTTAGATACAAAGATAATTCAGCAGACGCATTCCTAATATCAGGCGAGCAGAAAAAAAGAACATTAGACACATTTCGGTACCAAAGGAACAGCCCGACCGGTTTAATCCACAATACTGTAGAGGGAGTAGGCTATAAAAATAGAAAATGAGCTAGTCGACTATGCAAGTAATCGCAGAATTATATAAAAATGTTCTAAATCATAACCAAACTCTTTCCTCACCCTAAACTGCGTAAAATCTGCCGGCACTCCTCATCTGGCTCCAGACCCGCCTCCTTGTCGCCGCCAAGGTACGAGACCTACCTAGAACCCGCTACCGTATCCCAAGCAATCCGTGTGGGAGCCCCTACTCGAAGTAGCGGTGGCAAGTATGCCACTATGCAAAAAGGAAATCAACTATCTCTTTTTTATTAATTTTCGTGATAATATTGACAACACATCTGACTTTATTGGAAATATTACTTTCTCAACGCTATTCACCTTTTACTACCGCGTGATGATTAAACGAACTGTAATCTAGTGAATGCTACCTGTAGGTGTTGGCATGCCACAGGAGGACCGTCGAATCCTCAGAGCCGGTGATGATGATTTAGCACTGCGTGTGGCCGTCGAGTGTTTGCGCGCAACTGAATACGAGGTTATGGACGGAATAATACGAGGTTATCGACAGAATATTTTCCTCAACAATTGACTGAGCAGATTATTGTGTAAAGGGCTCCAAACGAAAACGAGAAGCTTAGAAAAGGCGTGCCTTATACCCTTCCCGTTCCCCCCCTCTTAAAGGGAGGAAGCAGCCTCTAACTAAAAGTTATAAAATTCGATAAAATTTCTTCTAAGGGTTCAAAATGTGAGGAAAAACACAGTGACAATAGAAAAATTGAAGAAAAAACTCGAAAAACGCGTATTTTATTTTTCGTTCCGGGCTTCCGTCGTTGAGAAGAATGTCGCTTTTGGCTTAATTCCTTTCACTAAACACAGTAGCGTCGTCGTTGGGAGAAATTTAAAAAAATCATTTCTCGAATACTATTAATTTTTATTATTTTTCCTTTTGTTTTTATACTAATTACGACAAAATCTTTCACATAAGCTTCACTTGAAAATCACTTCCGTGTCCCTTTAATGCCAACTCCGCGTACTCTGCGTGAATCGAACAAATAAAAAAGAGTGATACTGCCCAGCTTGAGGCCGTAATAATATGCAATAATGCCCTTTTCCCCAGATAATCCTGATGTTCTTTCTGCTTATAAACGCGTACTACACTGTCTCCAGGCTCCCGGCGTGCAAATACCTATGCTGGAGCTAAATCAGCCAAATTTTTTGAACGTAGGCTATAGTAATGGAACGATAGCGGAACGACTATCGGCTGATGGTGTATGCGATGGAGGAACGCTATCGCGCCATGGAATCTGCTCATCGGGCCACTTTGTTTGTCTCTAGATGAGCAATTCGATGCCCAGGCTGAGACAGCCGCTGTGAACAGGATAGCTTCTGAGATGAAGGTAAGGGCATTAGAGAAGCGGGTAGACATGTGCATTACAAGTTCCACGAAAGTTGACAAAAGGTATGCAAACAATTGCGAACTGTCTATGCAAATACAGGCGCTGGTCTACCTCTCAGGCTCCAATTTTCTTGCGATTTTCTTGCTATTATTGACGTAAAAGTTCCGTCTGTAAACTCATTCCTACTTTGTCTGCACTCCCTTCAAAGCGCTCAGCTCTCTCGTCATAAACAGAAATGAGACGACGGACGGAACTTTATCGTCAACCATATTTCTGCAATAGTAACACGTAAGGAATCAATTGGACAGCGTAATCAGCGGGAATAGCTTGTTATTTCAATCAAAAGTATTACATCGTTCCGTTTTTGAGGACACCTCCCGTGGAACCTGTAATAGATAGGAAGTGGAACAAGCAATGGTGAAAGAGAAGCAAGCCTAAGAGGAGGAACTACACACAGAATGGGCAAAATGAAGCATGAACTACGCACACTGAAAGTGGAGAAAAGGTTGGAGAACAAAGGAAACAGGTACAGGAAGTACGGAAGACAATGCGCGTGAACGAGAAGAGGCTGTGTCCAATCGATGAGGTCAAGACTGCAAAGGGTGTGAGGGAGAAGGCACGGGCTTTTCTCGGGGCCGCAGACAATGTAGTGTGAAGCTCATGTATCTTGTCTCATCACAAGGCAAACCTGAGGGGCAATGTGAAATAGTTTCAAGCTGATAACGAGCGAAGATGTAGCTAAAATAAATCGAATCAAGGCAAATTTTTTTATTTGAAAAAATGTTTTCCCTATTACTTAGAAAAGTCCAAAATAAAATAAGTCCACAGCTTGAATAAAATTGTACGAAATGCGGAATTTGAAAAGCATAGCTTTTGTTTTATTTGCGAATAGCTCACTCACCTCGGTATGCTTTTTATGATTATTTTTCAAAATTATTTAACGCTAAAATAAAATAAATGCGAGAAGAAATTTTTGAAACATATTTTTCTCACTTGAGTAATTTTATTGCACGTCCTGTCCGCCGTTAGATAGAATTACTCATCCCTCTCACGTCCCCCTCGAAGTCATTCTTCACCGGGCACGCTCCAATCTCACGACTCATTTGCAAACACTACTACATGAAGTGGTGCATAAATTATGGTACACCCTAATATGAGCACAATTAGGGAATGGTAGGAGCTATTTATGGTGAACTGAAGAATACTCACTACAGTGCCGCTAGCGAATGAGCTAATGCGATCAGGCACGCCGATAGAGCGGAGAAGAATGAAGAGAATGAGATATGGGGAGAATGTAAACGTATTCGATGGTTTGAAATTTGAAAGAACGAGTACTAGGTGCAGCATATCCAACGGTAATTGTGATAACCACCACCCAGCAGTTCCGAGGTGAAAGGAGTCAATCCTTATTGAGTCCAATAGGGTTTGAAAACCAAGCGCGATTAGCGTATTTATCGTCTGACTCTTTATTCTTTCATTCTCCTCATCACTCTCTCGGTCTCATAATGCGATTAAAAGGTTTGGTTTTCAAACCCTAGAGTCCAAAAGAGGCTGTCCTGCCATAGCAAGAACGGAATGAGACAACTGACGGAACTTTTTTCTCAGCCATACTGTAGATATCTACTGTGCCATACTTCTTCCTTTATCTCTCGTCAACTACTGCCATTCAACCGGTCGGGGGTTGAAGTCTTCGTCCGTAAAGGGGTCCGTGAAGATCGTCTTGAAATTTTTGTAGGCCTCCCATGAAAATGGTTCGTAGAACCTTCAAGGAAGAAAATATAAGATGAAACGATAAATTTTAAGAAGCAAATAGCAAATGCAATCACGGATAATGCTTGTACTGTTGACGAAAGTGGTCCGTCATTCCTACTTTACTGGCACAGTCGTCTCTTTCGACGAGAGAGATGAAGACAAACGTTAAACATTTTTTTTCTCAAATATGCAAGCATTACTCGTGATTCCCTTCCTCCGCTTCGTTGTTTATATTCAGAGACAGTTGTTTATGTTCAGTACAGTAAGGACGACAACTACACATGATGTTCGTTCAAATCCCCCACCCCTACAACTTACGTATATCCATTATTTTTCATCACGGCTCTGAACATTTGGTAGATCTTCTTGTAGTCGGGTTGGTCATGGTAAGTGAGGGACCTGCAATTCCTGCTGTTCGGAACGGACAACGCAAGAAACTGCTAACTGCACGGCAACCAATCAACTGACAGCTCGATCCAAAATAGTGAGAAATGCCGTTATCTATCGTGAACTGAAATTCGAACGCAACTTTTGAATTAATTATTTTGAAGCACAGACCAGAGAAAAATCAAAAACTACGTTATCTATTTTCCCCGGAATGTCCTATCACACTCTCTAATTTTTTTCTTCATATTACCACCTGTTATTCTTATGGTCTCCTACAACTATTACACTGAAAATCATTTACAGTAGCAAATTAGCATAATTGCACATTATTGACATTTGGCAGCTTTTTGGGATCGAGCTCACATCAGTTGATCGGTTGCCGTGCAACGGACTATTGTCATAGTTATGTTTCGGTAGTCTACCTTAATGCCAAAAAAGGCAGACTGGACTAATAGAAAAAAGTAGATTATCGTGAAATTGCAATAATAATCTTATTGCAATTTCACGAAGAAACGCGGCTATAAAGAGAAGGAGCGAGAAAAAGATAATGAATGATCCTTTTGCCGTTTGCTAACTATATAATACTAATATATAACTTTGCTAATATTTAATATAATTGCTAATACATAACAGATATTATTTATATATCATTATATATAATACTTTCATAATACCATATAATACTATGTACCTGCAGTAGTCGTATGCTTCGCCGAGTCCGGGAATCTTCTTGAACAGAGCCTTTCCCGTCGCCTCCTCCTTCATCGCCAGAATCCTCGTCTTGAGTCTGCAATTATATATTAGAATGAGCCATTTACCCCCGACCCCGCGTTTTCCCCACCATTTTGGGGGAACCTCCCGGCGGAGATGGGTTAACTTTCCGTAACAACATTCCGCCCGGTGAAGAGTGTGTCTAATAGCGAATTGACCACTATTTTTGAATTTTCTCAAGAGCGAACGAACCAAATTGCACCAATTTTGGGAACTTGAGCAGATCATAGAGGTTTTTAGATTAAATAATCAAGTTTTAAATTCATATACTTTTTCGTCTTTCGTCTTCTTCTTCCATTCTGTGCATGGCGCAGGAAAAGAATTAAAGGAAGACTACGCTTACTGCTTCCTTTCCCAATCCTAGCTAACAAGGAGTGGTTGTAAGTGCAAAATGAAATTATAATAGGTGACCAATTCAACCCGGTACTATTCGACATGCTGATTCCGAACCCGTTGAGAAACAAGTACCTACCCATCCTAGTATCGCGTTCAATTGTTCTCCTATTCTAATTTCATTTTGTACTTACAACCACTCTTTGTAAAACGGCTCACATTGCCTTGCCTTCCCAGGGCAGATTGTTACACATTTTGCTCAACACGTAGAACAGGGCGATCAGGTCGTCTACCCGCGACACGTTGCAGTTCTTCTGGACATTCGGCGAGGAAAATTCGAGTAAGTTCCTGCGGCGGCTTTCCACCAAATGCCTGCAGAGAATATATGTATAGAATCTATGTATTTCAAGCATATAGATCGTTTGTCGAACTCCATTATTGACGAAGAATTTCTTTTAATAATTTCATTTAAAGGAGAGGTCCAGAAATTGGTATGATTCGAGGCATGGGCTGATTATAGTTTAGAAAATCGGGACGCATAATTCGTGATTTCGCCGTTACGGGTTTAGCGATTTTTTCAAGCTTGGAAACGATACCATTCCAGTCCATGACAAGATATCGGGAACATGCTCTTTTTCGAGCTTTTTGAGATTAGTATTATGGTTGACGAAAAAGTTCCATCAGTCGTCTCATTCCTACTTTCGACGAGAGAGCGAAGCTTTGTGAAGAGAGTCCAGACGAAGTAGGAATGGGTTAACTGACGGAAATTTTTAGTCAATAATACCTAGAACTTCGCATAGTGCAAATTAGAATTTGGTAAGATTAGTTTGAAAAGTACCGGAATCGGCGCTATGACCGGTACGATTATTTTTCTTCCATTTTCTCTACTATATTTCATTTAGTATATTTCGAGTTTCAGCTGTTTTCGACCCACCCCGCTTCCAGTGTGAGATGTTTGCGGATGACCCTCTTGCCAGTCTTCTTATCCTAAAGGTGCAAGATACAGTGCATTAAAAAGATCCATCATTCCGAATACAATCGATGGTATTCATTTTGGAACGAAAGAAACTGATGGATAGCTGTATTCCACTATAAATTATGGAAAGATAGAATCTGATAAAATTTATTTCCTCGTCATTGAAAAGTTGTGGACTGAAGAATTGTAAGTACTAAGGGGTGCTTATTTTCTAATCACAGTGAATTATACCTCTTAGGTAGAGTGGTACTAACGGATATCCGTTAAGACCGCTTATCGGATATCCGTTATGAAAGAATGAATTCGTCGGATATCGATAACGGTTAAGAGAACGTCCGTGAATACCGTTACGATAGTACCACTCTACTCTCAGGGGAACTCTGAGGCAGGACTTTACACATGATTATTTAGTAACGCATGACTTCGCATGCCGGCTTGCTTGGCTTAGCAGAACAGGTGAATTACCGTACCTTGGCAACATAGCGCAACGCCAATCGGAAATCGAGTAGGTAGATGGCTCGCGGATCCGTGCCGCCTAGGCGAATTGTTGCAAAAGGTGCAAAAGAAATAATCATCGTATATTGACGAAGTAAAACCATTCCTGCTCCGGGACCAGATGTTTGGGGATTTTTTAGACGATTTGAGGGCAGATAGTGTACCTTCCTTAGAGCCGACGGCCATGTGTGAAATCCGGAGACCAAGGTAGAGGAAGCCAGCCTGAAATGTTATATAATGGAATAAACCGATCCATCAGTTTCCTCCGTTCCAAAATGAGTCTAATTCTCTCACTTTTGCACACTCTCTCACCTAATATTCGGAATGATTTTCCGACGGATCTTTTTAATCCACTATACGTATTTTAATGATTCGTAATATAAAATTATATTTTAAAATGATGTCACTGTCATGTGATCTATTTAAATAGCTATTCAGGTAAATTTAAGCCCCGGACATTTTAGATACCTCGTGGATTGCCTTCAGCGCATACAACGCGTAGATTCCGGTGCGCAGGACAGTGGACTCCCAATAACGTTGATTACTGAAACAACGGGCTGACGGAACCTCTTTCTCAACCACAACCAAGAGAACCCCTACTGTCGATCGGCACATTCAAATTTCCGTTTCAACAATCATGAGTTCGACTTTCGCTGTTCATCATACTGTTGGCTGTGCTACGCTGTTGGCTACGGTAAATACGATAAATAGTAAATTGTAAATTGTAGTAAGTAGCAAAGGGTTTCCCGTTTTCCATCACGATGTTAGAATATTATATTTTGCTTCGAGGCTCACGCACAAACGGTTTGGGACAAGCCTCCCGAAAATATTGGGATACCCAAACCGTGTGTTTTTCAAACCCTCGAGAGACGAGAAATTACTCACCTACCAAAGAGCATTAGGATCGAATCTCCCAGATACGACATTGCCATGAAGTGGACGTCGCCGTCGAGAACCGAATCGTAGAGTTTGATGAAATACTTGGGCTTCAGAGCGGTTACAGCCTCGATCACCTGTAATAGATCATCGTACATTTAGACAAATACTTTTCACTAGTAATGCCGCGTTAAATTCAAATTTTGAAAGTTGTGCATTTTGAGAAGTAGTGGGAATTCAAATCCGTTCGTTTCGCGGGCGAAGGCGCCTCTCCCCCTGCTGAATTTGTGTAGAAATTGAAGAGTGGAAACGAGAAATGAGAGCAGAACGCGTCATTTTATCGGATTCCTGCTTCGGAAACAGGAGCATCCTTCCAACCATACCTCGCACTCGTTCCTGATTCCTCCATGCTTCAAAGGCAGATACTTTACCACAACTTTGGTGTTGTCCTTCAGCACTACCTGTAGGTTTCATGTATTTCGTATATACGCAATTATTATTACACTTTAGAAAAAAAACAAAAAAGTTTTCCAAAGGGCACAAGAAGTACAGCAATGACGCATTGCCACTTTCGCCTCTTTCATCACAACGAGAATGATAAGCTAAATATTATTGACGAAACTCTGGTCTCTCTCCATACCGCTCCGCGCTCTCGTCGGAAGCAGAAATGAGATGACCATACCTTTAAGATATTCCCGAAATCTCCCTCTATAATCTCCTCCTCCAGCTTCATGCCGCGTTGTGCCATGAGAAGATGCAGCTTCTTCTCACGGACACCTGTAACTCATTCCCATGATATGGTTGAGAAAAACGTTCCATCTCTCGCTTCATTCCTACTTCAGGCGAGAGAGTGGAGCGGTATGAAAGGCGTCCAGACAAAGTAGGAATGAGTTTACTGGCGGAACTTTTTCGTCAACAATACCAATAACCCTCTCTTGCCATCAATAGCCTCCAAATGTTTGCACCTTACCAAATAGCACTCAAGTATGCGCCTCCCAAATACTATATAACAGAAACTGACACAGCGCGCGATATTCGCGTAACACTGGAAGCAAAGCTTGTAGGTGAGATAAGGCTAGGGTCTGAAAACCAAGCGCGATTTGCGTATTTATCGTCCGACTCTCTTCATTCTGTTTCTACTCAACGCTCTCTCGGTCTCATAAGGCAATTAAAGGTTAAGTTTTCAAACCCTAAATAAGGAGGCTTGATCACTCTGCACTCACTCTTGCTGTCCTTGGGCTCGGAGAGACGCTCGCGAATCACGTCCTCGGTATCCTGGACGACATCAAGTGTAATCGACTTCTCGGGATGCATCTTGTCCAGTTGCAGTCCCTTCTGCTTCATGTCCTCCGTGTGCCTGCGCTCGCGCCGCCTCTTCCACTGCAATTAAGAGGGAATGAGACGGGGTAACCAGTAATAGATATCATTATACCATCAGTTAAGTATTCCATCAGCAATCTCTTTCCTACTTTGTCTCGGCTCTCTTCGTACCGCTCCGCTCTCTCGGCAGAAACAGGAATGAGACAACGGACGGAACACTTTCCTCATCCATAACATGAAGCAAAGTCGAGCTTTGAATGTCGAAAGTGCCGACGAACCTTTACGTACAAGAATACGGCCAAGCCTATGCACAGTATCAGGATGAGAACTCCCACAACCGACCCGACCACCGACGGAATGGGAAAAGACGAATCGGGCTCTTCTGAATTATTACACACATAGGCAAGATAGATACAGCACAAAGTGAGGTTCACTTTGTGCTGTATCTATCATTTTAGTAGGACTATTTGTGAAAAGGGTAGCTGAACATTATTTGACTTTCAGCGATCTCTCATATTCCGTGGTAAAATCTCACCCGCTCCTCTTTGCTCTAGAACAAAACGCATGCATAATAGTGATTTGTTTCCTTTTTCTTCTTTTGTCAGAGCCAACGTACCGTTACACTTGAGATCTCCTTCAATCTCGTACAGAGTTCCATTACTGAGTGTTCCTTCCCAATTCGAAGAGAGCGTATCTCGATTCCACTTGCACTTTGCCAATGCAACGGCCTCTCCAGTGGCCGAGTCGAAGAGCGGACCATGGGGACAGAACTGGAATAGATGGATTGGGATGACAGATGAACAGATGAACCGTGGTTTACGTAGAGAACGATGATCAAGGAAATCGTTTAGGATAACCATGAGGACCGACAATACACTACCTTTACACTGAGGCATCCTTTGTCGTCCTCTGTAGGCAATCCAATTTTTCGACAATTCGAACATGCTGAATTACTTTTTAAAGTCATTCTTTTCTAAGTCAATTCACTTTTTCTTTCATTATTTTCCATAGCCACGAAAAATGGCAGAAAATCGGTTTTCTAAATGTACTATTCAGAGTTTGGAGAGTTCATCATTCTCAACTCACATTCCTCGACACAGACAATATTTTTATTTGGTACTGTTTGGTTCTTATCCGCCCTCCAAGTTCCCGAATCGCAGTCTATATAGTCCGTTTTCTTCCATGTTCCACCATCAGAGTACCTATGAAAATTGTCTGTAAAACAACGCCTAACTAATTGCAGTTTTGTTCCATGATACAAAAAATGTCGTTCCTGGCTTTCGTTGGGCGAAATTCTCGAAAAATTTATTATTTTTCCTTTTACTTTATACTAATTACGACTAGATCTTTTATACAAGCTTCACATAAAATCACTTCCATGTCCCATTAACTTTTATTTTCCTTTACTTTTACGTTCTACAGATACAATACCATGCAAAGTGGAAGAAAATTGCTTAGTACTCACCACATTTCATTCTTTTTCCCATCAGCACACTTAAGATGAGTGTCAATCTTCTGCGTTTTCGAAGCTCCCGGCAGCTCAGTACACTTTGCTGGACCCGAAATGGCGGAGCAGGAGTTTGAAGGAAATGAGGAGCAGTCCGGAAGAGCTGAAAAAGTCTTTAGAAAATCAGACTGCTTGTAATCGAATGTCAACGAAGCATCACATCAAGTGTAGTAGAGAAAAAGGGAAGACATAATCGTTCCGGTCGTAACTCAGATTCCGGGCCCTCTAGCGGTAACTCTACCCAATCCTAATAGGTACTAGATATGAAATTCTTGATGGCGGTGATTTCAAAAAGCATTCACTCTCTTTAACAACATGATTCAGCGTGCTCAAGCAAAGTGCGAAAAAATCTACTAAACAGCGTAACTCGTAAAATTAAATTATACGTTTCGTTTTGTTCTAAATACTATAATCGGAAATTGTTGGCCAATCCTCCTCTCGAGTCAGAGCGCACTATAGCTTCTTCTAGAAACATAAAAGTGCTTACGATGTTTTTGGAACACGTCGTTTAGGTCGTTCAAATTAATAACAAATCGTCCGAATTGTATAGACTTTGAAGCGACATCGAGAAAAAGTAGAATCTCAAACGATACAAATTATTGTTGGTTTGCGAGAATTTATTGCCAGTTTCTCGTGGTTCGTTGTATTTCGAATGGTGTTTTTCGCTATAAAATCTTCTCCTCCTTCTTTCTCCTGGATCAATTCGTTTCCACCAAGCGAACCCTTGGCGGTTGCGAGGACACGGATGAGAGCCAGGACACGATTCGTTTAGAGGACACGATTCCTTTCCTCCCCCACCCCACTGTCGATCTCATTGTGGAAGAATGGAAAGGATACGATTGAGGACACAATTGAATCGGGTCCTCAATCGTATCCTCAATCCAGTCTTGGCTGGGAATCGTGTCCTAATTGGTTTCTCATTCGGACACGATTGAGGACCTGGATCCGGTTCTGTTTCGACGGCACTAGTTCGTTGATTTTGTTCAGAAATGGTATACCTCTGGACGTCTTCCCCCAGCAGTTTTCCAGCTAAACTTTGCATACGCAAACGATGAGTCTTCCTGCTGTTCTATCGGTGCCGTGGTACCTGGAAAATTCGTGAATTCGTGAATGGAAAATTCTACACTTTAGTAAATATATTGTGATAAATATATGATAATTTAACTACATTAAGAAGCGAAACAAATACCAACCGAAGTAAACATTCACTGTTGTGTTCTGGTTTAGAAGGAAAAGTGGTAAGCCATCCACGCTTACAGCAATTGGTTTTGTCCCCTCCTTCCTAACGCGGAATTCAAAACTCCACTCAGTTTTCGAATTGCGGCTGAAAAGGGAAATTTATTTTTCGAATATTGTAGGATTTAGAAAGTTTCTATAAACTTAGAATGGTTGCAAGAAATGTTAGATCTCCGCGTACTAACTGCCCACCCTCCCAATGTCATGCCTCAAGATGAAGGCGGGGTGAGGCGTATTTGGACGCACGACTCCGCGCCCTTACCGCCCGCCATCCCCGCGCCCACCCTAACCAATGTCATGCCTCAAGATGAAGGCGGGGTGAAGCGTATTTGGACGCACGACTCCGCGCCCTCTCCGCGTACTAACTGTATTACATTTCGGGCATCGTCTTTAGAAGGATAGAATGTCATCCACGGTTACAGCAATTGTTCACAGCACCACCTCTTCGCACTTCCCTCTTTATGGTGCGTTCAATGTCGAAGGGTCAAAAATAGTGCCGTCGAATCGTGTCTTGGGATCAATCGTGTCCTCCCTCTTTCTCCCGGATCCATTCGTTTCATCCAACCGAAGCCGATCTCATTGTGATCTCCTTGTTCATTGTTCATTCAACCGATCTCATTGTGAAATCACGATTGAATCGGGTCCTCAATCGTGTCCTCCTATCATTCTTGGCTGGCAATCGTGTCCTAATTGATTTTTCTAAAGATGAATAGGACCCGAACGCTTTTCCTGGAAAGATAGCATAGAATAACCGCTTCCTTGGAATGTCAGCAAAGAATAAAAGAGTTATCAAGGAAAATACGACCGCTTTTTGTCGAATGTCAACTAAGAATCGCAGTAAAAAATCGAGGATTTCACCCCCCCCCACCACTTCGTCATTGAACGCACCATTAGAGGGTGATATAAGAGTGTAGTTCGTTCACAATTAGGCAAACTGGAAAGTAACTTACTGCATGATCACGCCCTCTTCCTGGCAGCTCGCTGACTTTCCATATTCCAACTTATCTTTGCTACAGTCGGAACCTGCTATCGAGAGGCACACCTATACATAATATTGCTTGTAACTTCTACAGTTCAGATACTAATTTAATTTTTCTACATTTACATTTTATTAATCTAATGTAATTTAATTTTTAATAATCATTTTCCACATTTGCGCAACCTAAGCCCAAACGCGTTTAGCATATTAAGAAATATTGACAGATTATTTAATTAAAATAACTCACTACTCTTTTATCGCTATCGCACTTATTCCAGTCGAGCTTCGGGGGTGCCGATTGAGCGAAGTGGAATGACGTTAGGAGAAGAAGTAGTATGCCCAATCTCTGAAATCACAATTGAATGAGACGACTTTGTACGATTTACTTTGTTTATTTTGTCGATTTATTTTGTGTGTGTATAACTTCTAAAAACTCTCCATTGCAGTACTGCAGGTTGGGGAAATTTTCAGAATCCTCTCATTGCAGTATACCCTTGTTGTTTAATCTCACCATCGATGACAGGATGAAGGAGAGAGAGAGAGAGAGTATGGCGGGGCCACAACTCGCCAAGAGAACACGACTACGAGTAAGGAGAAGGGAGGCAGGGATGGACCACGTTGACAGATAGGAGGAGGGTAAAATGCTTATTGAGGAGTTAATGGGATCAAAGGGAAGATGAACAGAAGTTGTAATATGCATTGGGAGGGAAAGAAGGAGAGAGCGAGGATAAATGTATTCAAAGTTCAATTATACTTTATGCTTTACCGCATGCTTGTCAAGTATTTATTTTTTAGTACTTACTATCATGTAATAAGTCCTGTCTGTACGTGTGTGTCTGTGTGTTTCTCGTTTGAGATAGTGTTTCTTCTGTTCGGTTTGGTGTAGTTGGTTATAGGTTCGGATTACGAGGCTAATAGGATCGGATCCCCTTCGAGGTAAACTATTTGGCTGAATTGCGCTACAGCGGTATCGTGATTTTTCTCCATAATATAATCATAATCATTTATCCGCGGGAAGAACACGGGGTAGGGAGAGGGTGGCAAGATTGTCGTATACTTTCTTCGAAATATACGACAATGTCCGTTATGTTTTATAGGCCACATATCATGATATGTGGCTTATAAAAAACCTCGGTTAATAGTTTTGAAACAAATGAAACCCTAGGATCCATTGAGGGTACTGTTTAGAAAACAGCAATAGGAAGAATACCGCGTCAGATATGTTTCACATACATGAAAAGGGGGGTAGCTAACCGCAGACCCTGCCACCGGTTCACAGGTTATTTACGTGTACAAATGACGAACGTTGTTATTTACGGTATTCTACGTAGTAGAAAACTAATAATTCATAACCTATACTTTCTTCGAAATATACGACAATGTCCGTTATGATTCCAAATATAGTGAGCTATAAGTGATAATGTATTTGTATTGTTGGTCCAACACCACTGCCTAAGCAGCTTTCTTCTACGTAACAAAGTGGGAAGCCTAATACATGCTTAGGCTTCCCGCTTCGCGGACTGCCGGATACCGCGTAGCGCGTAATATACTATTTTTTCCCTTTTTTAGTTTGAAAAGATTTGAATTTAAAAGTTAGCAATAAGATGTGCTGTTGTTGTTGTTGTAGAGTGAGCTGAATTATTTTCGTTATAAAGGCTTACAAGGGAAGGGCAATTACTTAATATTTAATATACTTAATATCTTAGAATATTAAATACTTAAAGGAAGGAAGTAACGGGAAATTTATTGGAACAGAATGGCTTCAAACTTAGCTACCCTACCTAATCCTAGCCTGCGAATCCAATGGGATGCATAAAAAACCATAAAAATGGCTACAATAACCCGTTTGAAAGACGCGGGTTACTGTATCGCTAAACGCCGTATGATGCGCCTTGGCGGCCCACCACGTAAGGTTGAGACCGGAAACCGGCTTTTCCCCGGATGTCGTTCCGGCTGCTGTGTTATTTCTGTTACTGAGCATCCATTATTTCGTGTTTTTTACTAGTTTTATGCTGAAGTTTTACGAAATTCTTTCGTATTTATTAATTTAAGCGGTCTTGAGCGTTTATTTGGTAGTTTTGGACTGTAATAAGACGACTAAGTTCGTGAGGCTTCTTTATCCAATTTAATGATTTTGTTGCATTCCTTATTATTACCACCTGCTTTTTGCATCAGTTTCGTTTTGTAGGTGTTTGCCTATGATTTCGGCATGATTATCATCCTTTAAGACGGCCCCGATCATGCACGTCATGTGCGATGAGGAACGCCGTTCGCGTCTTCACCGTCATCAACACACAC
>LS934912.1:18037-50190 GCA_900490955.1 Micoletzkya japonica
GTATTTATTTTCGATGCTTCGGCAAAACTCTTAGTGATATGCCCTCTCATGAAATTAGAAACAAAGAGCTAAACCTTCAAAGTTTAGAAGACCACCGTAAAGCAATCGATCAGAAGATGACCCATGAATTACTTTTTGGAAAGAAACGAATTTCTTCCTCGAATTCGCATCACTTTGATATCCACCCCACACGTTGCCGTGGGCCTGGATTCATTCTTTCCTATAAACCCTCTTCTCTGAACTACCGCATGAACAACTTCTTTGTAAGGAGCGCAAGGGCTTTCAATTCTCGTCAAAACTCTTTGCCTATACGTCAGCCTGTGTCATAAATATAATCCTTCCTAATAATAAGTTTTCACTATTTCACCTTTTTCCTGTCTTATCCATGCATTTCCTTGTGAGATTGCAATAAAGTATAAAGTATTTATTTTATCGTCATTCTCATTGCGCATACAGTTTGGACAATTTGAGACAATTCAGATATTTATAATGATGGCTGTAGTCCGTTTGTAACAATGCATCGCTGGGTATTTAAAGGGGCTGCGTATTTCATGAATGTATGGAAGAGATGGAAGAGTGGTTTCACGGAGGTAATGTACCCAGAGGTGATTAAAGAGAGTGTAAGGGTCGTAAAGACTTCTCAAAGGGTTCTTCCTTCATATTGCCCTTCTTAGACCGAGTGATCCACCTCTAACGGTCACACCAATATATTCCACTTGAACACTTTCCACCCCACCCCCTCTCTCCCCCCACCCCCTCTCCCCCCCACTCGCCTCCTTCCCTCTTCCCTCAACTCCCCTCCCCCCACACCTTCCTATCCTTCTTAACACCTTCATTGATACCAGCCGACCCTATAAACAAGGGTATTTCTTCCGATTCCTTACCTACAGTAGTCTCCACATACCTCTCACCTTGTACCCTAGATACTTACAGTTATTCTTTGACCATTCTAGAATGGGGAATAGATAAGAGATGCGGGGAATCTCAAGTCGTCGTCATGGCCCAGTCAGTCCGAGTAGTCTAATCTCGTGTTGTGTGGTGCCTTGTTGTGATTGAAGTATAATATGCCTTGGTTGACAGTCTCGTTCTCCTCAATTCCGTCTTCTTCCCTATACAGTCCCCTCTCGAGATAACCGTCCTGCTTAAGCACACACAACGGCGGCTCTCATCTCACACAAAGTCCTTGTCCGTATTCCCCTGCTCCTCTGCCTCTCTCTTTCCCCTCCCTCACTGCCTCCCCCTCTCCACCCTCCCTCTTCTCCAACTTCTCCAAGCTAACATAGTGGTCAATGGGCGTGTCTCCAGTAATCTCAACACAGTTTCCATATTCATTTCGTCTTCTTCTCTACAGTATTCACACCTGTCCTTTCACATCCCGATCCTGTCAGTGTACTGTACTTTCTTCTCTTACTTTACCTATCTCCACCTGTCCATAGTCAAGTGCATTCTCTTCCTCAAGGTCTTACTCAGTTGCCGCGGTGAGTTCTTCATCTCTTCATGCGTACAGTAACCCATCCCATATACCCCCTGCACATCATAACTACCTTGTCTCTCTTCCTTTCCCCTTCAGTCCAAGTGAACCTTTGGTTCTTCTCTTCTGTCTCCTCTTTCTCGCTTGGCATCGAAATCTGAAGAAGCGTCTCTTTGTTTGGCACGAGACTCTTGACTCATTGACAGGCTCTCATCGAGGAGAGAAAGGAAGTGTAGAGGGAAGGGATAGGGATATGGGAGGGGAGGGGGAACGGGGTTGGGTGCATACCTTACGGGGATTGGCAAGTGATAGGGAAGAAGGATGGAGGGAACTGGGATTAGTGGACAGCCTCTTGGGGAAGGCAAGATTATAAGGGGGTCAATACATCTGTCGAGACATCTTTATTCGGTCGTAATGCCTTGTTCTGATCTCTGCTTCCTGTCATATAAGACCCGTGGAACTAAAAAGTCAGAATGGTAACAAAACGCCAAGATTCCACCTGGATTCTTGGCATTTTGTTACTGTGCCAAGATACCATTCTGACTTTTTAGTTCCACGGGTCTTATATCATTGCTACTCTCTCGCATCCATATCCCTCAACGATCCCTTTCAGTTCCACCCTCCTCAACTTCTCGTCGTGAACTGTCCATCTAAATGAAGAGGACTCGTTTCCTCTCTCATGCTCCCTTTCCCTCCCTCTTACCTCTCTTTCTCCTCTCTCTCTTCCTCTCCTTATCCCTCGGATGTATGCTTGAAGATGGACGTGGTTCAATTTACATCTCAGTTTTTGAAGATCTTCCACCAGGTATTTCTTATTCTTCTGCTTTTCATAAACGGACGAAAGATAACCAAAAAATCGCAACAGACTATGGTCAATTCCACAGCAAGTCAGACTCACTAAAATGGTAGGAAACTACAAAATCTTGAGGAGTTTGTATATCGTGTGGTAGGAAATAATTGTGTCTATGTAAAGTAGCTCTTTTGCATGAACAAAAGGGCGTGGGAGTGCTTCTCATTCTCATTCATATACATATCACATTACTCTATCTCCTATTTCCTTCTCGAGCACCTCTTGAACCGTACACTCCGAATTAGTCTAATTATCCCTTTCCCTCGTCTTACTTCCCTATACAGTCAGGGTAAACAACTATAAATAACAGCAAAGCGAATTCATTCCGTCTTCTTTTTCGTCTTCTTTTGTCCTTTCCCACAGACTTCTCTCATTTATTGACGTTGTTTCTCCCAATCGTGGGAATGATAGTAAGTGCTCTGCACAGATCTCTTCCCTTTGTCTCCTTGCATCTCTCTTTACTCCCTTCTCCCCTCGCGCCCTCTTAGTCCCCTCTCATTACCGCAGTGATTGAAGTGTCAATAGTCATAAGAGTGTCCACTCGAGGGATTAGACTAAGAGAGTGTTCGGCTATCCAATCAATCGTGAGGAATGAAATGAAAGAGGGGTCAACTTAGTATGCGAACGCAAAGCAATCACTCAATTCTAAGCTCTTACAAGGCTTCAGAGTGCTTAAATCCTCCATTTGTCATGATACTGCTGCTAGAATTCATTCCAAAAGGAGATCTCTCAATTACTCATATTAACTATCCATGGTCGTACATCCTTCCTTACCTGCTATCTTTCCCCTATCCTCTACTCTCATTCCCATCCCTTATCCCCCCCCCCTTCCTGGATATCCGTCCCTGCTCGGAGACTTGTCTTCGTGTGCGTGTAGACAAAGCGAGTGTCAATCCCGTCTCAGCCGTCTTCCTTCTTCTCCCCTCATTCCCGCTCTTCCCTTCATTCCATGCAGTACTCAAAGAGTCCTTATAACAATCAAAATCTCCTCATGCCTTATACCCTTCTCATCTTACCAATCCCTTTCGTCCTCATCGCGCCCCATTCAATAGTTCACGCTCATTTACCAAGAGGTTATCCCCTCTCTCTCCCTGTCCCCCTTCCCCTTCCCACTTTGCTCTCACAGATTGCCCCAATCTCAGTAGCTTCAGTAGCTCCTTCCCCTTCCTTCCCTCCTAAATGTCTAATCCGGTTCTAAATCAATCTTAGTAGTGCCGAACAAGCGGAGTTTACGATTT
Source organism: Micoletzkya japonica (assembly GCA_900490955.1). Classification (NCBI taxonomy): domain Eukaryota; kingdom Metazoa; phylum Nematoda; class Chromadorea; order Rhabditida; family Diplogasteridae; genus Micoletzkya; species Micoletzkya japonica. Next base: position 21,597 of record LS934912.1, read on the forward strand.
GACAGCAGATGCCTCTAAACGAGGAGAGAATGAGGGAAGAGTGCATCGTAAATGATCAGGACAGAAGGAGATCCCGAGGGGACATTTATAACTTGAAGAAGACATTGCTTTGGTGGGGTTGATAAACAGTAAAGGTACCTAGCTTGTGCACTCCCAGTTGCTAGGAAAAAGGTAAAACGAAAGCAAAAAAAATTAGAATATCAGAAATAATTGATAAACGACAGGTTAAGGTGGACTGATCGGGGAGTTGCCCATAAGAGGGAATGTGACGAAGGGCGGAAATGGACTAGAACTGAGACTTGTGAAGGGAGATGACATAGTGGAGATAAAGAAGGGAACGAAACAACTCATACTCAAGACTCCCTTGGACAGAGATGAGGTGAGCCCGTCCTAGCCCCTTTATTCCCACAAATTAGATCTACTGATTAGTAACAAAATTATATATATACGTATATATATAGTATATACTCATTCCATATGATACTGAATGTTGAATGTCAGCTATTACTTCTATCCAGTCTTTGCACATAGTGTTCTCTGACATTTCCAATCCTCCACCTCGATAGTTTCATTTCCTGTAGTTATCTGATGTGGTATATAGGAAGTTCTGAGGGGAAATGAAGTCGTGGAAGAGTATCGAGGATACAAATAATATGTACACTGAGCGAAATTACCCCAGCTTTACGCCTTATGGGGTAAATTTTACACCGACTGGCTGGGGTAAATTTGAAATTACACCAGCCATCTGGGGTAATTTCAAATTTACCCCAGCCAGTCGGTGTAAAATTTACCCCATAAGGCGGAAAGCTGGGGTAATTTCGCTCAGTGTATTTTGCTGTTCTAGCGCACCTCTTCGCCCATCCTCAATTTTCTACATTTTCAGCCATTTTAAGGCTTATTTTTAACATAAACAAGTCTTAACTCTACGAAAATGTGTCATTTTCAACAATTTTCAAAAATGGTAAAAAGGTCGAAAAGTGCGTTACTCTAGAATGTGGTCGATGGTCGAGATGGTCGAAAAGGTGCGCTGAAAATTTAGATATCTAAATGTATGATTTTATGGTTAAATTACTGAAAATATTCTCTATTTTATAATAGCTCACTCCGTCATTTATTTGCGCTCAAAATAAATAATAAAAAAGAGAAATATTTATATTAGCTTCAACTTTTTTATGCTTTAAAAATAATTGGAATAAAAATACCTTATTCATCAATTAAAAAGTTATTTTTTAATCCTAAACTATGTTCAAACTTCCTTTTGTATTTAGATGCAAACAATTTGGTTGGGAAATGAAATTGAAATTACCTCAAAGCAACTTTGTTTTCGAAAGTCAAAAACAACTTAGTATTTTAAATATTTCCATGAATGAAGTAAGCAAAGTAATGATTCAGAAATACATTGAAAACCTGACTTCGAGTATCCTACAGAAATTCACAAAATGCATAATGAATTCCCTCTATGCCCTGAAATCAGAGATTTTGGTAATGGAATCAAAAAGTTGTGTAATACTTTAGAGGATAAAACAAATTATGTTATTCATTATCAAAATTTGCTACAAGCTTTGGAATGAAATTGAAAAAGATTAAGAGAATTCTCAAATTTGATGAGAGTAATTGGCTTGCGAGCTATATTGATTTGAATACTGACCTTAGGAAAAAAGCTAAAAATGATTTTGAAAAAGACTTCTTTAAGTTGATGAATAATAGTGTTTTTGGGAAAACTATGGAGAATGTTCGTAATAGAGTAGATGTAAAGTTGGTGTATTCTGGTGAGCATGAATGTATGGAAAAAATGTATGGAAAAAAATTCAGTGAATATCCTAAGACAGAATAACTAAGTTTGCTAAGAAACCTAACTTTAATAGGAATATTATAATAAACAAAGAATTGAGTTTTGTTGAAATGGCTCAAACTAAAATAGTTCTAGATAAGCCTATTTATGTTGGCTTTGCTATCCTGGAGTTGAGTAAGTGGCTGATGTACGATTTTCATTACAATGTTATGAAGAAAAAATATGGTAATAACCTTAAACTGTGCTATCAGGATACGGATTCTCTTATTTATGAAATTTTTACATCTGACTTTTATGAAGACCTATTAGAAGATTCTTCATTAAAAATATTTCGATTTCAGTGAATATCCTAAAGTTCATCCATTGTATAATGAAGAAAATAAAAAGTTGTTGGCAAATTCAAAGATGAATTAAATGGAATAATAATGCAAGAACTTTTAGCCTTGAAACCCAAACAATATGAATTCAAGATGAAATAGTGAATCCTAAACTTCCAAAAGTTCCAAAACCTGGAGATGAGGTTAAAAAGAGTAAAGGAATAAAGAAAAATGTTGTCAAGAAGTTAAAAGTTGAAGATTTTCGAGAAAGTCTTTTCAATAAGAGTATTGTTAGAAAGAGACAATGTTGTATTCGAAGTATCAAACAACAATTATACACTCAAGAACAGGAAAAAGTTGTACTTGATAATGAAATGACTCAAGCTAAAATGCTGCAATTCAAAAGAGTTATTATTCCAGATTCTTTTGAGACTCTGGCATATTGGTTATAAAAATTGAGATAAAACACTACTTTGAAAATCATATTTTTCTAATAATTTTAAAAATAGTGAACAATAATAATAACCACAATGATGTGTTCCAAAATCTTGAACTTTGAATGTTGAAAGCTTTATTTTATCTTTTTTATTTGTACTCTTGAGATATTCTTGAAGTTGTAAAGGAGGATCAAGTCCGAAGGAATCAAAGTAATAAATCTTTCCTTTATTTTTAGAATAAATAACCCAATGAGTTTCTTTAATTCCTTCACTCGGTAAAGTATCTCTCATAAATACACCTCTGAAGTGTTTTATCTCTAATAATTTTACAAGTTCTAAGAGATCTAGATTTGTTAGTGGTTTCAAATTTTTTGAAAAATTCATTTATTGAGCATTATTTTTATTCACCGTTCTAGCGCATTTTTCTCGACCATCTCGACCATCGATTTCGACCACATTCTAGAGTAACGCACTTTTCGACCTTTTTACCATTTTTGAAAATTGTTGAAAATGACACATTTTCGAAGAGTTAAGACTTGTTTATGTTAAAAATAAGCCTTAAAATGGTTGAAAATGTAGAAAATTGAGGATGGGCGAAAAGGTGCGCTAGAACGGCAAAATACATATTATTGATACAAAGGGAACAGATTGAATTGGATAATGGACGATGCTTAGACAATCTGCCACAATCACTTCTCTTATGAGACGCACGAGGGACAATCTTATTCGAGAATTAGAGGAGCAGTTGGGGAAGAGAGGTAGAGGGGAGAGGGGAGGAGAGAGGGTTTGGATGAGGATGCACTAGGCTTAAGGCAGGACTGCCTTATAAACATACAGAATGCTCACATGACCGGAACTGGAACTATACTAGTGACAGCTTCCCCTAGGAGATTGAAAGAATATTAAGAAGAGAAGAATACAATGTCGTTAAAGGGTTCATCGAAATTGGAGGCCATCATCGAATGTACAATGGACGAACAGAGTAACGAGTTCACTAAGGTATGAGATGAAGGGGAAGAGAAGAGACCATGTTTTTGTCAGTTGAACATCCCCGTGGTCATTCTCGTGAAGGATGTCAATGACAACGCCCCTCGCTTCGACAAAGACGAATACTCCGTTGCCATCAACGAGGAACTCCCTATTGGTATGCGTCCCTTCTTACTCTATCTACCGTATACAGGAACAATCGTCTACGCTTCATTCGAAGCATCGGACGCCGACCAATCGGGACCAAATTCGGAGATCAAGTACTCAATAGTCGACGAAGGAGAGTACGGAGACTTGTTGACTGTTGCAGACGAGGACAAGCCCTTGGTGTCTGTCAAGGTCTGTCGTGTGTTCCTTTCTGTCGAATGGTATAACTCAGAAACGAATGGATTACGAGTCCTCTCTGCATAACTTCACCGTCTTCATCGAGGCGCGAGATAACGGAGATCCCGTACAGAGAACGCGAGTTCCCCTTCGAGTTACCGTAAGTTAGATCTCCTCTCCTGTCTCAATTTGGTATCAAAGGTGAAAGACGTTGACGATCTGCCTCCTCGATTTGATACGGAGTTCCACCATGCGAGAATGGTTACGGTAAGTGGAGTAGTCAACGAGTAATGAACGAGTATTGAGAACGGTGAACTCGTTGTTTTGCCACCGATTCATGCAGAAGACGGCGATGCACTTAACGTACCGATTCTCTACGAATTGTCTGGAGGTGAGACATTTCATTTTGGCCTTTCATCTGTACCGCGATCCAGAACTCTCGGATAACTTCTCAATCGATCGAGATGGAAGTGTTCGAATACGATCGACTCCTTCTCCTCCGTTGGCTTCCCTCTTCATCCATGTATTCTCTTATTCTATTTCTCTTCCCTTATATTTGTTCCTTTCCTATCCTTCACAACCTTCATAATAGGCCTATCAACAAGACAACCTCGAGAGGAATGCTTCTGCTCTTCTCATCGTTGATCTCCTTCCAACTCTCCAATTCGAGCACACTCGCTATTCAGCCCAAGTTAGTATCATCCACAATCTCAATACGAGTCAACATTGAGGTGCAAGCGGATACGGTGTCGAACACGCTCATTACTCAAGTGAGAGCAGTAGCAAGAAACGAGGTGAGAACATTCGACTGCTCATCTCAACTTGTTCATTACAGAAAGCAGTGGTTCGATATGCAGTAGAAGACGAGAAAGCGATGGTGACAGTGGATGAGAAGTCGGGCAAAGTCATTTATATGGGAGTGGAGGAGGGGAAGACTGTGCCTGAGGGAAGCATCACGTACACACTCATCGCGAACGACGGGAAAGAGGTGAATGGTGTGAGGACACAGTGATGAAGTGAGTGCTTCTTAGATAGCTAGAGCATATCTGGCCATCGACTTCATACACGATACCCCTTGTGACGGAGGAATTCGATTCGAACACGATACATACGAGATGCAGACGGATGCAACGAGTTACGTAGGAGAGGTACAGTCAGCCGTCCTCCTCCAATCCCTATCAACTCAGATCTCGCTTGCTCCTCGATCACAGCCGGCGACCATGCGACTACTCAACATGAACAAGTGAGTCTCCCCTCCTTCCCCTCTATCCCTCCTCTTCAGTTTCTTCTCCCTCGACAACGCAGGTCGACTGTCGCTCTCTTCCTTCCCTCCTCCTTGTGACTACTGCGAGCTCATCGTATCAGCTACTGACAACGATGGACGAGTAGCCTTGAGTAAGGTAAGTGTACATCAAGTGTCACTGAATCTTCCCTTCCCTCGACAGGTCATCGTCCATAACTTGTCCACGACAATCTCCCTCACGAGTATCCTTTTCATTCTGCTCGTCCTCTCCGTTGTTCTTCTCTTTTCTCTTCTCGTTCTCCTCATTTGTCGTCGTATCTCCTACGCGTAAGTCAGGCTAATTTCCCTTCTCCTCTTGATTAACCGTCCTCCTAACCTTCGCTTCTCTAAATGCTTCCCCTGTCCTCTTATACAGACGACGTAAGCCTACGAAGGGAGTGTGTTGGATAACTAGAAGTAAGAGTGAAGAGGAGATGGCAGCGAAGGAGAATCTCGGAAAGGCGCATTGGTGAGGAATCTTCGAGGGAACGAGAGGAGCCTGTAGACCTTGAGAATGAGTGTGTTTGGCTATGACTGACTCCTGTTGAGTGCTGTGTCTCACTGTCTCTTCTTCTGTCCTCCGTTACCGTATTCAGTTGCAGTTATGTCATAAACTCGGACACGAAGACAACTTCATCTCCATCCTCGACATCCAAGTCCATACAGTCTCCCTCATCGGGCCTTCCCTCCTCACCACCTTCCCGATCGGGCACATACCGTAATTCCACCTCCACCGGAGCTCGATTAGTTCCCATTACAGTAACCAGTCAAGATGGAGCTCCTACCGTATACTTTTAGTGTAATTTTGTAATGCAGTGTATCGCATAGTCAATTAGTCAAGGTATCTGAGTGATAGAAATCGTACCTTCCACGCAAAACCGGTGTCATTCATTCGAAAAGAGTTGTTTGTATATTTTTGCTTTTTTTAGAATTAGTGTAATATTAGTGACAACCATCTAATTAAACCTTGTTGCCTCATTGATCTCCTTCTACTTATTGATTTTACCAAATAAAACACTTAAATGACTGTGAAACGACTCTACACTGGAATGAGCTGATAACGGAAGGCAAAGGAAGAGGGAGAGGGTTGTAGAAAAGAAAGAGAGGGTCAAAATGATACGATCACTCTCTTGTTCTTTCCTCGACGATGGGAGCTCTAGACGAGGAAGGAGGAAAACTCAAGGGAGCGAATTTAGGTAAACCTTTAGTCTAGTTTAATCTTTTTTTAGTCTAGCCTACATTATTGTGTACCTCAATAAAGCGCTTACTTATTTCAGTACTCGTCCTAGTCACAGTTGGAGTGGCTATTGCATCTCTAGTCTTCAATATTCTTGTTCTCAATCAGGTATACAGTCTTCTCTGTTGTTTCCCCATTTATATTTACTTCTCAGCATCACACTCAACTCATTGTTGTATATTTCAATGCCATGTCTTAGCAAATTTCAAGTTAAAACTTCAACCTTTTCGTAATGTATAAAAGGTGAACGCTCCTCCTCCGATACCGATAACATCCAACACCTCGACTACTCCGGCTCCTCTAACTACTTGTGATAAGTACGGAACAGTCTCGAAAGCACAAGGCTGGCAAGTGAGGGAGAATAGCATAGCCTGTTCAAATGAGACGATTGAAGGACGCGGCGACTCAACTGCTTCGTGGACTAGATCGAACACAGGATGGATGCAATGACTTCTACGAGTATTCGTGTGCCAACTATATCGCTGACCCTTCCAACCCTTCGAGTAAATAGTCACTACCGCTTTTCATTCCAACATCCCTGCACAGATTCATACGGCGAAGCTCAAACAGTAATCAATCTTCAACTAGCTGACTACATCGAGAACCTTTTATACAAAGAAGCTACGACAACTGAGTACATAGCTAAGACGGTAAGAGAAAGAAGAGAAGGAAGGAACAGCAACAGGCATACGACTTTTGCACGGATTCGATGAGTGCAGATCTGACGAACGCGACAGTGAAGAAGCAACGAGTGGACGAAGTCCAACTCGATCTTCTTCAATAGTAACACCCATCCCATTGCTCCTCTCCCCTTCTCCTCTTCAGTATACAATTTCCACTCTTCGGCTTCGAAGTCGCCAATCAGTCGTATTCGACACTGTTCTCAAAGATTGGAAATGTCGAAAGAAATGTCGGTTATCCTGTTTTAGTGTATCAAGTGGTTGACCTTCTTACAGTTCCTGTCGTCAGTTCTCGTTGGATCGGGTACATCTGCTGACTACAAAGTGGAGGGAAGCGTTGCCATTTACATCGACCAGGTAACAATTTCGTCATCCGTAGATCTTCAGTCTCATCCTTCATAGGCACCGCTTTCGTTTCCTCGTGATTATTATGTCCTCCCGCAATTTGCTGCTAACCTCGATGCCTACGCAGCAGGTATTACATATATTATTGAAGGAAAGCGAACGTTGAGAGAGCTGCGCAGTTCTTTCCGCTATCCACCGTGAAACTTCAGCCGGAGCCGGGCTTTAGCCTAAGCTGGCACTTTGCCAAGAGAGTTTCACTGTATTTAGCGGAGTGTGCTGCAAAGATTTCTCAACGTTCCTTTTCCTCCAATAATAGATGTTAGATGAAAGAAGTTTCGATTTAGATCTATATCTCATGCTCAAGGACTACTCAGATATTGTGGGAAAGAAAGCCCGTTGTGAAGATGGAACAGTCGGAGAGATTTGCCTGCTTTCGGTACAAGATATATATTGGAAAGAGTATAGGCTATCTTAGATGGCTGAATGGGTCGTGGACTTCGAGAGGTTGCTTGCAATGGCATCGTGGGATGACACAGAGCTGAGGAACTACCAACAACAGTACAACCCCTTCAAGGCAATAAGACTAAACTTTTGCAAGCGGGGGTGCACTGAATAACATTGTTTCAGTTCGATGAGCTTCCCAATGCATTCCGGTCACTTCCTCTACAAAGCTACGTAACCACACTCACAGAAGGCACACGACCCGATCCATTCGACAATAATGTCCGCTTCCTGAGTTGATTCTTTCATTCATTTCGCTGGCGATAAGAAACCTCGGAGGCGATTAAGTGATAATCATTAGTCATAATGTGATGTAAGACGATTGGAGAGATTAGAACGAAGTGGAATGGAATGAAACTCTAAGACCATATATAAAAGAAATTGTTGGATTCCAAAGATATATTAGTATAGTTCAGATAGTGATCGACCAACCGACGTACATGTCTTCCCTCGATACTCTCATCCAATCACAGACTGTTTCTGCTGACCAACTAACATCGTATCTCGCAATTATCTTCCTCCTGGTACGCAATCTCTTAGATTAAAGGATCCCACAACCCACTTTTTGGCACTATATTTGGCGACTATCACGTGATAGAGCGTCTAGCAAGAGGCATCATTTCCATGCGTACATTGCGAGATTCTCTATTACGTGACAGTCGCCAAATATAGTGCCAAAAAGTGGGTTGGGGGATCCTTTAAACCCCTCCACAATCTCACAAACAGGACACACAAGAGTACCACGGATTGGGATTAGGAGAAATGTTGACGAGTAGAGCGGAGAATGGAGAGGAACTGCTGAGTGGAATGCTGGCGGTTCAACCTCCTGCAGTGAGGAAGGGAAGGGGAGCACGAAAACTCAGTTACAAGTACGTCGTTGTACAGAGTACTTGTAGTTCTTGCTCAGCCACATGCTCAGCATATGGCTGAGCAAGAAGAACTCATCCCGTTCTTCTTCAGACCAATGTCCCCTCTCGTGGCCAAAACAGCCTCTGACGGTATCCGATCGTATTGTATTGAAATGCTCCTCGTGTTCATGCCTTATGCTCCTGGTACGAAACTTCTCTAATGAAGAGAAATGGCCTCTCTTAGGCTACATATATGTGAAGAATAGCCAGGATAAGAGAAACATCCAGTCGGATGTTGCCAACCAAACAGAACGCATCATAAGTGCATTCAATGTAAGTCAGCAAAAAGATTGGCGTATAATCTGTAACCAAGGATATGATCGATACACTTCCGTGGATTTCCGATTATTCTAAGCCGCTTGCTCACAGTAAATGTAAGAAGATTCTGATGAGATATGAGAAGATAAGATTTGAGCGTCATCTCTACTGAGGAACATCGGTTGGCCTGCGTGGTTCGAACCATTCGATGCTACATCTGATGCAGTGGTAGACCAGTATCACACAGTTAGCGACTCTCGTCTTCTTTAGTTGTCTCTATTCTAAGGATTATTTATCCATAATGGATGCCACAACATACTGGCAAGCTGCGAAGGGCATGAAATACGGCATGGAGACAAGGGAATTCTGGGATCTGCTCAACATAACTGATGTGGATGAGATAAGGTTCTTCACCTACTACAATTGTTCTACGACTGAAACCTTCCAGGAGCAACTTCCTACAATCTCCAGCCATGGTGAATGCATGGTATCAACCAGAGATGAATTCGATTACGTTCCCTCTCGCAGCCATGAATCCACCGTATTACTCGTAAGTATGTGATTTCCTGCTTAAACAAGCTCGATCAACCAGCCTCAACTTCCCTCAAGCATACAACTATGCGGGGCAGGGTGGAACAGCAGGTCACGAATTGACTCATGGATACGACGATGAAGGTAGACTTTTGTCTTTTGGACATCGAGTGAACCCCGACTTACTCTTCAGGTGTACAATTTGGTCCGACCGGGCAACTTGTAGACTGTTCCTTCGTTACATGTGGAATAATGGACGACTCTTCGCGATCCGGATTCACTGATATGGCACAGTGAGTAGGATGATGAAGAATTAGCTGATACAAGTAGCATACGAGGTTTGCTTTTTGCAGATGTGTGGTACAGCAGTACAATCTACAATGTTGCCCTGTATCAACAGGAAACGTGCGTTGTGCCAGCGGCTCAAATACTCAAGGAGAGAATATTGCCGATATCGGAGGTATTGCTTATATTGTATATGAACATAAAGAGTTCCTGTTAAGGACTACAAGCTGCCTATCGAGCATACCAAGCATACGTCAAGGAAGAAAGAAATAACGTTCCGGAAGACCTTCTTCCTGGGCTAACTGACTTCTCACTGAATCAGGTACGACTCGTGAGGAAAAGCCCATAGGGGAAGGCACACCCGACTTCTCTGACAACAGAAATCATCAGATATTCTGGTTGACTTACGGATTCTCGTGGTGTTCCAAAGTGAGCCAAGCCCAGTTAGTCAGTCAGGTAAGGAATAAGATAAGAATAGGATAAGATGAGGTTACAGTTGATGACGGATGTTCATGCTCCTTCGTCTTGTCGTGTTAATCAAGTACTCCAAGATATCCCACAATTCGGAATGGACTATCTGTGCAAGTGAGTCTTAACTCTTTTCGTTATGGCTACGCTGCTCTACCGCGTGTTAGTTATCGGTTTATATTTACGTGCCGTCGATTCTTTTACTTTGCAGGAAAGCGGTATCCACGCTTTACCCTTCCGATGATGACAGATGTATGGTTTGGGTGGGTAGTTAATTATAGCACCGCTGAAGTACTAGATAAATGTTGAAGTTTTGAAAACTGTATTACAAAGCCACAAAGCACACTAGTCGAATTTACCAAAAAGGTAAAACTAGCTGCTCCACTGGAGCTATTTACAGACATGAAATTAAAAGTTGTTTCTGTTTATGTTTTAAGTTTTTTCCTGCATTAGTTATTTTGAGGTGTATGTTTCATACATCAGTCATAACAGCGACGCGTCCAAAAGCAATGAAACACATTGGCTAAGACAACTCCCACGCACATTTCTACTGTTTATGCTCACGTCTGAAATGTTTTGTCAACATACTTTTGTTGACAAAACATTTGTTGGCGCACCAAAGGGCATAGTCCATGAAAAAAGGCATTTTGTTATTTTGAAAAGGCAATGTTGCGATTGAATATTCCACGTCGAAACGAAGTGATCCTTCACCATTATATGTACGAGGTAAATGGTAATAATATATTTATGTTATCATCTCATGACACTGTGCACTATGAAACGAATGAGTGTATTTACAAATTGCGAAGTATCTCAGACAACCAAACTGAAATAGTCTGATTCATTACGCCGCAACTTTCCATCTTTGACCAGCTTGATTAGATGCTGTCGAACGTTTTGCAATGCACCGATTTTAACGGCAAGAGGTGAATCCTAAAACCTGCCATTCAGGAAAAAAAGAAGAATAAAAGCAGGCAATCTTCCTCAGCTGAGCTTACTTGCTCTTTGTTTTTCGTATTTTTTACAAATCCTTTTTGACTATTTTGCACTATCTTTTGAGCTTGTTAGATTTCTCTGTGTGTCATCACTGACCTTATAAATGAAGTTAGCGACATCCATAGTTGACGCTTCCTTTTCGTTCTGATAGAACCTCAAAGGATTATGGTAACACAGGTTTTGTTTATGTAGACGTGAAGCCGTTTAGAACCTCGAGTCTTATCATAGTTATAATTCAGTACAAAGATTAATTCAGTAACTGCTCATCAGCTTGGTTGGTTGTTTGTAGACTTGATCATTTGTAATTGTGTGCACAGGTATCATAGACCTCGAAACATCTACGTGAATACAACCTACATGACACTTACTTCATAATTTCATTTTCCCTGACCATACGATGTTGAATGTATTCATCACACTTCTCTATCGTTTTCTCCACAACAGGACCGTGGCCTTCAAAGCATGTGTACATTTACAATAGCCAAGCAGTCGTCTAACCTGGATATATCCTCGTCGGTTTCATTCCTTTGATTCTCTCCAGACTTTGCATGTAGGAATGCAGATCTTCGAAGATAGTAGTTCCCTTAAATGCTTCCGTTCCTCCTCCCCTCCCCTCTCACATCCCTCCTCTTCGCATTTCCCTCACCTGTCCCAAGATGCAGTCTCCAGAGAAGAGAGTCTCTTCCTCCTTCAGCCACAACGAAGCATGATCAGTCGTATGTCCAGGAGTAGTTACGAATCTGATCCATTCTTCTCCCTACCGTATCCCTCCGTCATCTCTTACTGTATCGTTGATCCCTCCACTTTCACTTCAAATCCATCCTCGACATAAGAGAAATAGTCCTTGTGCTTAGCGGGATCGGAATTGCGAACTTTGTAGATGGGAACCTAGATTACGGTAGTATTGGGCAATACAGGAAGTTACGTACACTTGAGCCAGTGATGTGCTTCACTATATCATCGATGCCTCCTATATGATCGTGATGCCAATGCGTGCAGATAATTGCATCAATCTTCGCATCCTACAGTATGACTTCATTCCCTTTGGAAGTCGCTAATGTGCACAAACCTTGAGTGCATCCTTCAACACTTCAATGTATTTCGAGATATTGGGTTCTCCCGTGTCGATTAGTATCTTACTGCAATGTTTACCTAATAAAACGTCCAGAGTTTCTCTATGGAAAATTCCCACTCGAGTTGTCCTTTTCTGAGTAGTCCCTTTCCCAGTTGTCTTTTCCCTATCCCAACCCCATTTCCGAGTTGTCCAATTTCGATTTTCTGAGTTGTCCACACACCCTCGATAAGTGGGTGCTTCTCGTAATAACTAATCTATAATAGTAGCTCCGGAAATCATATTTTCAATGGTTTTCTAGCCAAAATGAAGTTTCTTGAAGAGCTTCATTATTTTAAACGTATTAACATATTAAACGGTATGATAATGACCTCTTTCCACTTCCGACCAGATAAGTGTTAGTTCCTTGTAGAGTAAAGGCTCCTGGGTTCTGTCCCAATACCCGAGTAACCTAAATGAATAGTGAAAATAATAAGAGTATTGAATACGGCATACAACAGGCACTAGATTACGAAATCTCAAAATATACTGTAAGTTCAAGATTGCATCCAAAGGCTTTATGATTGTACGGTATAGTTATCCTACATCTACAGTGCTAAAAAAGCGAATACGCATCTTATCATAGACAAGAGATATATTCGCTTCAACTTCTCAAAGATGGCAATAAATAATAGAAGCAATCAATCATAATAAGCATACCCTTGGCGAAAGTTGTTCGATTGCCTGCAGGGGGACCAGTGTATTCATGACCGGGGTGTGAGTAAACGAATTGATCGTATATCTAAACTATGGAGATACATTTTACTACATGTTTTAGTTTTTTCCACTTCTAAAAAGCATGAGCAAACAAGACACGACAGTTATGGTGAAACAAACTAGGCAGCACTACGCACAACTTTGATCAGTACGAGAGTTGTAGTTTGTGTTCTTGATAAGAACGGAACACGAAACAGTGGAAAGAAGGAACAAAGAGGGAAGAAGACTGAGGGGAAAGGGAAGAATAGAGCACACAGGACATTGATTGGCTACAATACTAGATAAGAATCATGCGAATGGAACCCATGCCTCTTCACTTTTCCCTTCCCTCACTTGATTCACTCCTTCCCCTTCTCTCCTTATCCCCACTAACCCCCTCCCTCAACTTACGCAACTGCTGCAACTGCATAGTCCTTGTAATAGCGAATCTTCCACATTAGACGTCTAAAAGACATGGTAAGTAAGAGTAGAGAAGGGAGAGAGGGAGGGAAGAGAGAATGAGATGCGATAGCGGGAGATAAGAGAGTAGACAGTCTCTTACGAAATGGATAAACAAGTAGTCTGCATGGTAATATTACCTTTTCCCTCTATCAACACTTGTGGGAAGGCTGATTTATTGAACAAGTAACAAGGATACGGGTAAAAAGGAGTAGTGACCAGACAAGATAAGGCATTAGACCTATAATTAAAGAATATGCAAATCATCGAGAGAAAGAGAGAGAGACAACGGTGATAAGAGACATAGTGAAGATATGGAGAGGGGAATGAGTTAACACGGATTGGACATAAGTCATCGATATACACAGTATGCTTACAATATAACGAGACTAAGCTGTCGAAACCATTTAGATGAATAAATAAAGTGAGCATGAGACAAGCGAGATATGAGGAAAGCAACTAAGGATAGGCACTGACTGAGGATATTACGGTAGGCATGAACGAGTGGAGATGCAGCGAATGATACATGTGTATTCTAGTCGAAGGGGAGAGGGGAGCGATTAGACAAGGAAAGAGATGCCCCCTACTGTTCATCCTCTTCGTCCACGATTCCCTGTACAGCCAACTCTTCGATCACTCGATCCATATAGTCGGGGTCGGGATAACCGTATCTGAAGAGAACCCTGCACAGTAGACCCACCCCCCTTCCCCTCACCAGAGGGTACCCCCCTATCCCCCCTAGTTCCCCTCCACCACAACTTCTGATCTTCTACAAACATACGCCTGCGGTCCTCCATCGATATTCGTCTTGTGGTGGATGTTGTTCCATACAACGACATTCTGCGCTCCTTAACCCAATCCGTCTTCTCCCTTCCTCTTCAAAGATCAAAGGTCAACATACCAGAAGTGATCGAGTCTCCAACAGTGAAGGTCAGCTTGCATGCAAAGGCACGTTCGAGAAGACGAAGGACCTTAATTGGCGATGCGTGGAGGGGGGGGGGGGTTGGCATTGAGTGAATGGGACACAATTGTGAGAGCAGGTAACGAAACTATCTTATTCCACGTAGAGAATAAGTACAAGGAATACCTTTCGTCCCTTATCGTTGTTGGGCAAATATGCGATTCGATGTGTTCCCGAGAAGTGTCTACCGGGACGTATATGAGTGGGCTGAAGGAAAGGGGAGTACTGTAGGATGGGGGTACGGTAGGGGGAGTAGTGTAGTGAAGACTAGAGAAATACTGTATACACCTGTTCAGCTAGTTATTGACATATTAGAAAAAAGTTTTTAGAAAAAATTTAGACAGCTTAGAAAATTTTTAGTTTTTCGTTTTTTTTAGAAAACACTTATGAATATTATTTGATCAAAATCGGGTAATATGCTTTAATCAAGGAATAGACCCACCCCCTGCACGCCTCCCGAGATATTGTAGTTAATAACAATGCAACCTGGAGCGTCCTCGTATCCAGGAATCTTCAATGACTTTCTTTTTCTTGAATTTTGTTATACCCTCAAGTAAAAAACACAACCATTCATCCGACAATGAGTTGAGTGTCTTTGGTCCCTACAGTACTATAAACAGAGTATTATGCCAACTGCCTTTTTCATCTTCATTCAATAAGATGGTATTGAGTGAAACATCGACAATGATCCCTCTCAACCAACAGTAATCATACACGGGCTCGGACCCACACTACCTTGTTTGGTCAGAAAATTAACTTGGCAAGCGCCACATAGTACTAGAAATCCCATTGTTAGGCTGATCTATTAATCAATTTGCAAATTGGTGGGTCCTATTGAGAAATGATTGACGGTAAAGCTGCCCACGTATGACATTAATCCCTCACTCACTTTAGTTCTCGTATCGGTCGTATGTCTCATTGTGCCCTGTGGCTGAAAATGACCATCTCATTCACATATTTCCCTCATTCTGCCTAATGTCATTCATTGACCTCCTGTCTCCTGCCAAACATATTTGAGAGTAATGCGTGAAATCACAGGTTACCTAGCATTCTAAATTTCCATAATTATTCATTGTGAGCCCACGAAACTTATGATGCGTAATAAACGATATTTCGATCGGTGCTACTTTTCAAATCATTTAAAGTGATAAAAAAGTTTTAACTCACCATGTTTCCCTCGGGAGGAGCGAAGAATTTATTGCATATCCAGCAACTCTTGCGATGAGTTGACTTGAGCATATTCTGTAATGGATGAGTGGCTAACATCGATGCCAACCCAGTGATCGGGTGGAGAAGAGTGGAAGAGGGAAAAGGGAGCATATGATGAGTGAAGAGACTACGATGGATATTATTGACGTAAAAGTTCCGTCAGTAAATTCATTCCTACTTTGCCTGCACTCTCTTCGAACCGCTCCGCTCTCTCGTCATAAATAGGAATGAGACGACGAACGGAGCTTTTTCGTCAACCATAAGAAGAGGACTGACCACGAAACAGTCGAAATGAATCTGATGACTGCACTTGAGTAGAGACACCACTTCCTCTCCATTCGTCATACTGTCCATACAGACACTGCACGTGTCGGCCTCAGGCTAAATGCATACTTCGCACTCTCATCGAGCCCTCTGCTTGCCCTTCACCATACTCATTGCAAGACAATGAGAGTGGCTCAAGAAGGGAAATGGCTGACCTGCTGCACTCTTCGAGTGTACAACCTTGCATTCATCACAACTTCGTCCATTTCTTCCCCAGATCCACTTGCTACTCCACCTTAAATGGCATGAGGACAAAATCCGCTTTGTCGTATTCACAGGTTTAACTTTTCCTAAACTTTACTCCCGCCCCTCCCCCTTCATAAGACTACAAATATCACAAAGATAAAATAAGAAGAACATACCGAGAATCTTGTTGAAGGCGTCAACTACAGCCTTATTATGGTCTACGATGCGAACTGTCTGCAATGAACCTTATCACTCAATGGTTCTTAGCCCCTCTTCTTAAATATACCTTATCATTCTTTTTCTTATTCTTCGCAATTCTCTTTCTCGGTTTCATAGCAACCGCCTTGGATGGAAACACGTGAACAGAATGAACACTCATCCCTAATTGAAGCTGGGGTGAAAATTGGAGAAAAATGATTAGATTCTTAGTTGGGAAGTTGAAAAGTTTTTTCCAATCTCCTTCTAGATGAAAATGATGTTTCGAAATGTGTCGTTATCAGAGTACATTCTTTGATAAAGCATGGAATCATCTCAGATTGACCCCCTCTTCCGAAGTGTCTATTTGTGTGTACCTTGAGAGGACCGAATCCCGCGGTGTTCTCCTCGATGACATCGTTCAACTTCCCAGCTGATTTCCCCGGTTCCACTCCCATCTCCCCGCATCCAATGCCAGACATCACTATCGATGAACAATTGTTTGTAGAAGCGAAGTCCAAGAGAGACCTCAATCAAACCCATGACTTGCGGAAAGATTCAATAGTTTTCGAGTTTATTGTTTATGAGTGAACTAACTTGTATGCCATCTTGAGATGACAGAACATCGGGGAGACTACCAGAGCGACGTATTCAATCTGAGGGGAAGAGCCAGATCCGAGGACGTTGAGAGGGAGGAACTGAAGGGGACGAGTAAGGGACCCGACTGGACACAAGTAGTTCACCTCTCCGGGCATAACCTTGCGAGAGCGAATGGACAACGCCGTCTTCAATGCTTCCTGAACATTATTCTCTATTCTACTCTTCTTCACTGCAGAGATACTCATTCTTTCATCAAACGTTATATAGCAGTGTTGCTCGATCTCTATGCAAAGGTTGGCCGGAACTACCTAGTCACTCCCTCTCTTCTCCCTATCTTAGCTTCCAACCGTCTACATACCCCCCCTTTTCAATATTGCATCCTCTCTTTCCTCTCCTCTTCTCCGCTCCATTACACATCTCAATTCCCTGATTCCATCTCCATCTCTTCCCAATACCCTAGGGTGGGTCATTTACCCCCACCCCCACCCCCAGCAATGAAGAATGATACAGGGGGAACCCCCACTGATAGGGGGGAAGTCGGGGGGTTGGGGGGTAAATGCCCATTATACTCAAACTGCACCAGTTATCACAACGGCTTTGCGACCCTAGGAGCTCAAGTTCTCTAATTCAGAAAATCGATCTCCATAGATCGAGGCGAGGGAATCGACTCATTCCTTTTATGACTGCCAGAGGCAGAAGGCGCGAAACGGACCTTGTAGATGCGCGCGTTTTACCCGTAGAGGGAGGGAGGAGAGCTCCCTCGTCAGTTGCTTTCTTAGAGCTCGCGTTAGATGGCTCTTCTCTTCCGCTTTCTTCGGCCGTCTTCGATGTCGTCGTCGTCTCCGAGAGCGTCATGCTCGCATTTCTGGTCCTTCGGGATGGGAAATGTAAGTCTCTCTTCTTCATTGAAGAGAGCCGCTCCCTATTTTCGAATAGGTTGAGTGTGCGCTCCCGAGGGTTTAGTCGGTTGAGTATGTGCTCCTGGTATACGGTACCGGTTTTGAGCATAAGCTCGTGGTTGAAGTCGGTTGAGTATTGCACTCCCTCCGATATCGATCGATTGAGTGAGTACCTCGATTGGCTCGGTTGAGTTTTGCACTCCCGCCGATATCGATTCGAGTCCTAACTCCTCGAGACGGATTTGTTCCGTAGTTGAGAGTAGCTGAGCGAAACTTCCGTGAGTTTACGGTTAAGTTACAAGAAGCTCTTGCTATGAACACGAGTTTGATTACTGTACTAATAGTCGGTAACATGAATACTGTACTATGGTCGGTAACTTGGTCAGTGGAACTATTCATTCCATCGTCGAGTGATATGTCAGACCAAATTCCTTATGGTGAACGTATGCGATAAAATCAATTAAGTATCAACTAGTTGAGCACACTACCATAAGCAAAACCTGTATATATGTCACTAAAGTCTACGGCTCTCGGATTAAATACCGCTAGGTAAGGGCTAACACTTTAGAATACAGGTTTTATGAATTGTTTAGTTGATATGACCATCAACATAACTATTCACATGTCCAGTAGTTGTCCATTCAAATCAGGCCTAATATATTATGTATATATGCTAGACAAACAAAGTTTGTTGAAGCATAATATTTATTATGCTCTTACTGCAACAGTTATCACCAATGACCCAACCCGGTTAAAAAGCCTACCCATTGATCTCTCTCTAGATGCGCCTGGTCTGAAGAAAGATAAACCTTCCTTTTCCGCCGAGATAGGCAAGTAAGGAAGAAGTCTCGTAGAAGGAACACACTTCGAGGACAGAACAGTCCAAATTGAATTGAGTAGACGAGGAAGACACTAAGGTCTTCCCACTCTTCAGTGTTCCGAAAATGGTAATGATAATACTTTGTATCGAACAGCCATCGTTACTTCGCTCTAAGAAAGCAACTGACGAGGGAACTCTCCTCCCTCCCTCTACGGGTAAAACGCGCGCTGATCTACAAGGTCCGTTTCGCGCCTTCTGCCTCTGGCAGTCATAAAGGGAATGAGTCGATTCCCTCGCCTCGATCTATGGAAGATCGATTTTTTGAATTAGAGAACTTGAGCTCCTAGGGTCGCAAAGCCGTTGTGATAACTGTTGCAGTAAGAGCATAATAAATATTATACTTCAACAAACTTTGTTTGTCTAGCATAATATATCACTCTACAATACCCTCTCTCCCCACTCCCCATATCCTACATTGCCACCTCTAACCCCTGCCCTATTCATCCCCCCTCACCTAACCCCTCCACGACCGTTTATATGAGCAGAGCTAAGACATTAAAAATGCTTTACTAGCGGCACACTTCAATTCGCGATAGCGCAGTTCAGTTTGCGATAAAAACGAGTCATTCCAAAGGTATTTGAGGCGTGACGCGTATGAACGCGCCCATTTTCGTGGTGAGAGTTGTCATACGGTAACCATTTTTTACATTTTTTCCGTTACAGTATGCTGAAAGTGTGTGCCGTTTTTAAATGTAGGTGCAAAACGGTCGTGCCCTCCCATTCACAAAAGAACGAGAGAGCGTCAGTCTGCATACCACAATTCTGACCCGTGAAGGGATGTTCATTTTTTATGAGTGAATTCATACTGATCAATGATGGAGGATGTCCCATCCCTCCCCCCGCAGATCCCTCTCCCAGATAAACCTGGTAGAACACGTCCCCGAGCTTCTTCTTCAACGCGTCCACCATCCTTCCCTTCAAAGTCTCATCGACAGTAACCGCCAGAATTCCTATCTCACGTGTCTCTTTGAAGACGTTTCCCTGAAAGTCTCTTTAGTCCAAGCCCCTCCCCCTCTAAACCTGCTTGATATGAATGAACAGTCCATTCTTCTGAACCCCTTCTTCTGCCATCTCCGACGACCTGTAATCAGTGATTGAAGGAGAAGGGAAAGAATGGGACAAGGGGGTAGGGGGGGGGAAGCAGACAGCAGGTGAGAATACTGGTTATGCAGTGCAAGCAAGCAAGGATGAGCGAGCAAGACTAGAGTCTAGTCCAGACTACACACTATAACCTTCTCTTAGTGCCCCGTCGGCTACTCTGCATGATCTACCGTAGTTGAGGAGAGAAAAGGGATTCTGAATGGATCACGTCACTTACCAGAGACGACTGAAACACCACCTCAGCATCACTAGAGATACAGCACACACACTAACCCTAGCACAGTCCCCTCCCTAATCGACATTAACAAAGGCTATGCCACCGGACATTCTTGACCATTTCAATCAGTACACCACCGTGCCGGCGACGTTTAGCAAACGACACTAAGTAGAAGAGGACCGTTGAGATGACGGAATACGGTAGACAAGAGAGAACAGAAGATGATAGTTGAAATACTTTATGTCTGCATAGAATACAGTTAACTCGTTAGCGAGCTGTTTGTAGGAAATACAAAAGTAAGAAAAAGAATTACTAGGATTGAGCATGAACCATGTACAACAAAGTGAGATATGGCTAGAGAGGAAAGGAATGCATCAGACAAGTACAGAATCGATGGAATGAGGATTGAAGAGAAAAGGGAGAAGCGAGGGGATAAGGGAGGGGGAGGTGAAGAGAGAGAGAGAAGGGGGGGACAGGGGTGATAGGGGATGTGATCAAGGAGCCCTCGCTCCACTAGAGGTTTCCTTCTCACACTTATCCATCTCCTGACGAAGAATTGACTCCACCTTAAAATAATCCATATCTTAAGGGAAAACACACACAAATCATTCGATGAGTTGAATTTTTTTGACATTCAAAAACATGTGCTATAGCTCAAACAAAAATCAAAACCTTTTCACAAGAAGTAGCTCCATTATCGGATACTTTGAGGAAAACTCCGAGGGAAGTTGTAGTGAGCGTGAAATGAGAAGGAACGAGCGAAGCAAGACGTCGGAGAAGAGAGAGAACGTTATCTGAGAAGGGAATGAAGGGTACGGTAGGTACTTTTCCTCTTGCCTAAGTCATTTATTTTCCCTCATGTGTGATAACCCCCGTTCCTGGCTCATTTGTGGAGACTTCAATGTAAGTAGCATAGACTGGTCCTGCCAATCTCCCTCTCTGACTCATGCCTGCCCCAATGGTTCATTGTTGCTCGATTTTGTCAACTCCACTAATCTCACCCAATTCGTTTTATCGCCTACTAGAGGTTCTAATATACTTGATCTAGTCTTTTCCAATGACCCGTCGTTTCTCTCTTCCTGTAATGTATCCCATCCTCTCCCTTTTCTTGACCACAATACTGTAAATTTCACTATTTCCTCCTCATCTCCCCGGTCTCCCTCTGTATACGTTCCTGATTTTCGTTCAGTTGATTATGACAAGGTTATTGTTCCCATTTCATCAATAGAATGGAATTATCTTTTTCAACCACTAATGATCCAGACACATTGTATAGCATATTCATTGACAACATTCATTGTATTATGAAGCAAACTGTCCCATATATCAAATTGTCTAACTCCTCTTACAAGTATAGTAAGCGTACCCTTCGATTGATGCGTAAAGCCCGTTCCCTATATAAGAAACGTAGCATGGTTGGAATCCGTCCTTATCTTCGTGTATCCAAGTTCCTTCGTTTCCCCATTCGTAACGACCATCGTATTCGTGAGTACAAATTAGCTAGGAGTAATAATATGCGTTCGTTCTATAGATATGCCTCCTCTCGCCTTAAGAATGATGACTGTATCTCTTCTCTAACCAATCCAGTCACTGGCACAACATCGACTGACCCCGTAGACATAGCTAACCTACTTGCTGACTCATTCTCTTCCTCTTTCAATTGTTCCCCTCAACTATCTATTCCTCAATGTGACCCCTCTTGCTCCATCGATTTCGTTGATGTCTCCCTTATGGTTGTAAATAGAGTTTGTCGTAAGTTGCCAATGCGTAGCTCAACATCTCCTGATAACATCCCTTATGCATTTATCAAAGGTTCTGCTGATTCAATTGCTGTCCCTCTCTGTATTCTGTTCAATAGGTTCCTTTTACACGGTACATATCCCTCTATTTTGGAAACATGCGATAATCAAGCCTATTTTCAAGAAGAATGGTAGCAAATTAGATCGTGCCAACTATCGTCCCATCTCTAACATGTTGTACTAGTAAACTCTTTGAGCGATTTGTCTCCTCGTCTCTTTATACATATCTCAATGATAACGATCTATTACACCCTTCTCAAAACGGTTTTCGTCCTAAGCGATCGTGCTCTTCCGCTCTACTTCTGTCTCTGTCTCGACTAAACAATGTCCGTAACAGAAACTCATATGCTTCGGTCTGCTTCCTTGATCTGTCAAAAGCCTTCGATAGCATTCCATTTCATCTCCTCCTCACCACACTTTCTTCTAATTTTGGGATTAAAGGATCTCTTCATAAGTGGTTCCAATCTTTCCTTATAAGCAGAACACAATGTGTTAGGGTAGGGTCTTTCGAGTCAACAGTATATAAGGTCCAGTCCAGAGTCCCCCAGGGCTCCGTTCTGGGTCCAGTTTTTTCAAGAGACGATCGATGCAATCGGAGAGTGGACAACGAGTCTGTCCGTATCCCTCACCAAGACTGCCTGTATGTGCATAGGTCCCTCTCACCCTACTCACACATTCCATCTATTTAATACCCCTCTCCCTATTGTAACTTCCTTCAAGGATTCAGGACTAACCTACTCTAACTCTCTCGACTATAGTGAGCACATTCGTTCTATCTGCTGCAAGGCTAGAAACCGTTGTTTGTACATTCTCCGTTCTTTTAAGACTAATAATCTAACATTTCTCTCCCGACTGTTCGTCCGCTACTTGAGACTTACTCTGAATTGTGGTCCCCTCCGCTTAATATTCACTTGAGTGTAGAGATTGAAAGAGTCCACCGTATGTATACTCGGTTGTGTTTCAGACGTAAAGATTGTACTTTAGTTTACGACGATAGACTTAGATTCATGGACCTTAGTAGATTATCTAAGAGACGTTGCGTTTCTGATCTTGCTGTTATGTTCAAATTACACTATTCACTTATCGA
Source organism: Micoletzkya japonica (assembly GCA_900490955.1). Classification (NCBI taxonomy): domain Eukaryota; kingdom Metazoa; phylum Nematoda; class Chromadorea; order Rhabditida; family Diplogasteridae; genus Micoletzkya; species Micoletzkya japonica. The sequence goes on from LS934912.1 coordinate 44,669, forward strand.
TATTCCACTTAACGAAATCTTCCCCCCTTCTCGATCTAGCAGAATTACACGTGGTCATAGATTTAAACTTGCCTTGCCTTTCGTTCGTACTTCCCTTTTTAAAAACTCGTTCTCATATCGTAATCTGTCCACATGGAATAGCATAACCGATTCATAATTTAATCTTTCTCTTCTGTCTTTTAAGTCTCGAATCTCAGAGTTGTTAGACGACACCATTGAGCTGCCCGATTAGCTCTTATACCCCTCTTGCTTTCATCTGCACCATTCCTGCCCATTCACGTCTCTATGTTTTCAGTGTGGATAAAATGTATGTATACTGTAGCTACCGTAATATGTAGTGGTTTATCTTCAGGTGTTAGCCAAAGTATTATTGAATAAAACTCTACGTCCGTGCACGTTTCGACGACTATGCACTAAGCACCGTAAGTCGGCATTGTAATTACGTTCGGAACGGAATATTCTAGGCTTCGTTTTTGCCCGTTTTCTCTTCTTTTTCTTGTTTTTCAGACTATTCGTTGCTTGCGTTGAGTAGTTCTATATTTCAACAATTTTCCTAATGTACATTCAATCTCAAACATCTTCGAATTGAACGGTAAACGCAGTTTAGAATATTCCGTTCCGGTCGTAACCTGCGTTGCCGAAGTGTGCACGGTTAGCGCGTAGTCGTCAAAACGTACGGACGTAGAGTTTTATTCAATAATATCGAACAACACATTGACTCATTTTTCTCTTTTTCGTACCAAAAATTTCGACAGTCTAGCAATATTCAGTGCTTGTTGTGAGATGGATACGGTATTTACCGTAACTCATCAAGGTAATCAAGCTACTCACTTTTCGACATTCGCCCGTCACTCGCGTACATTAGCTGTTCACACAATTGATTAGTATCCAGGGAGAGGCGAGAACGAGATTGGTACACACTAAAGACAATCATTAACATCTTTGATACTTAAGATATTGTACATTTCACATCTGCTATCACGGAATGTATACGTAGGTTGAAATGAAGAACAAAAGGATGTACCTGAAGAGGATGCGAAGTTGTCTCTTGAGCAGCATATCAATGTCCTTCATCTTCTCTTCTGTCTCGGGATTTCTTTGCATCTCAGCCATCTTCCTAGCTGCCTCCTTCGCTCGAATCTATTATGTAACCAACGATGTCTACTTCGAGTTGAGAGAGACAACAAGTAAGTGCAAATGGAAGAGGAAGATACTCCTCACCCTTTCCAGAAGACTCATCGTCGTCTTAGGTTGTGCTTGTTGTTGTTGTGCGAACTTGAGAGGAGAGAGGGGTACTCCCCTCGAGGAGATCTCTTTTTTCTCGGGACTCTTCAACTCCTCTAATACTCGGTCGACTCCCTTCGGTAGAGTAGTAATTACTGCTGACGCCTTCTCGAGGAATTCACTCATTCCTTGGTGTTGGGACCCTTAACACATTTCCATTATTTCAATAAAGTTGTTCTTCTTAATTTTAGACAGCCAATATAATAACAGAACAACCCCGTGGCTAGCAAGCTGATATTAGCGTTCTTTATTCCTCTCTTATGTAAATGAGTACAACTGCTAAAAGAAGAATAATAAGTAAGACATACCCGAGGAATGGTCTTCAACCTCTTCCATTGGAGCCTCTGTGATGAAGGGACAGAGGGACTCGATTCGACCGAGGAATGAAGGGTGGAGGGACTTGGGGAGACACGAAGAAGAGGAAGAGGGCGCTGAAGGGGAGAATGGATGGGGGAAGGGGGAGGAGAAGGGGGAGGGGATAGGGGAAGGCATTTGAAGGATCTGGAAAGGCACGTGTACACATGGACACGAATAGTGTCACTGTTTCACTCTCTGCGCTCTCTTCAATTTCTATGGTCTCTCGTTCGAAGAATGGCTTTTCTGAGCGCGATAGTGACGCTCAAACGCAAAATCAGAAAACGCAAATGTCTGATTCAGAATCAGAGTATTCTGAGCCATATCATAACATGAAGAATGACTATTGTAAAAAAGTGGGTCGTGTGAAAATTAATACAAATTTAAATAATTTGCGACTAAAAGGACACGATAAAGGGGACTCACGTGTCATTCCAAGTGATTGTAGATACGCATCGTGCTCTTGTATGACCCTCTGAGCCAATCGATATCGGAACACCTCAACAGACTACCGTAACCGTTCCCCATTTATTTCCTTTATACTATCGTAATTGAATGGATCACTGGAAAAGATGAACACAAAAAAGAATACTAATTTTCTAATGCCCCTCCTTACCGTACTCCTAGACCCAACTCATCCCAGTGATATACCTGTTGTCTACAGCTGAGTCTCCATCCCTCCAATCGTTTCCTCGTCTCTCTCTTCACTTCAGTCACTACCGTTGTCTTCGAGGGAGTTGGAGGTTTCTTAGGGGAAGCGGGGATGCGAAGTCCAGTGGAAGAAGTGACAGGACGACCCTTGGTGGGGGAGAACAGATAGACACTTGGAGTCCTGATGGGGCTGAGTTGAACCACTGAAGATGAGCCGGGTTGGGATACACTCTCGATGGAGAACACTCACCTGTTTCTTCTGAGGGGAGGGGAGTAGTGAGGTATTGAGTGAGATCTGAATAAGTGCTCTTCAATGCATCCCGCAATACCCGCCTACCATCATCCAAATTCGGCTTGATCACGTATTCCCATTTGCCCACTCGTGCACCACCCATCGCATCTACAAAATAAATGAAAAAGATCACTCGAAAAGGCACGTACATCAACACATCAATTTCAGGTAGTTAACTGGTTCTATAAACTACAGACTGTTTAATCTCTGTGCTATCCTTACCTTGCAAGAAGAATGGTCGTTATTAATGCTATAGCGAAGCGCTAATGCTATCGCGTTGATAACGAAAATGAGAATTCTTCAGAAATCAAGCCTACTTATCCACACTATGAACTTTTCAGTGACTATTGCTTAAGGGCTGTGCCACCCTTTAAATACGTAAACAATAGTTAAACCTCCGACTCCAGTAATCTTCTTAAGTTGAACTCGATATGCCTCTCCGTACACAGAAAGAAGTTGAGCAAAGCGATTACGAGTGAAAGCCCTTAATAGATCAAGGTGCCCATATCGTCATGCCTATGCGAAAAGATTTTCTTGTATTTTCAATAAGAATTTTTTTCATAAACGAATTGGCATTCCTATATTCATAAAACCCTATAGGAACTATAGACGAGATAGGTACTAACTGTTTCATCTTGCTCTGGACGTCCTTTTGCACGGCAGAAAGTGTGATTGTCTGTCCCTTCGCTTCATAGATCGACACCACCTAAACGAGTAAACCATTGCCCAACTCTATGTGTTTAAGTGCTTGGAAACATCGCTTTGAGAAATAAAATTATAGATTTGTCAATGTCAACTGAGAAATGTAAATAGCAACACTTACTCGATCACAGGCAATGAAGAGTTGAAGTAAATTCTTGAAGTGTGTAGGAAGGGTAACTCTCGCAGCTTCCTTCACTCCTTCCACTAACAAACTACTTCCGTAGCCCTTCGGAGCCCTCAATTCCCCCTGATTAGTGATCAAACTAATTCCATTGCTAACCTAGTCATCGAGTCTTCCTCAGCTTCTCCTTCCACTGGTTCTTCAATCGCTTCCTTCTTCTTCTTCTCAATACAACGAGGCAGCACAAAGTCGGGAATAGGCAGTACCTTTACGTAACGTTACTAGTACCAACAAGAATCACTTAGGGTATTTCCAACCTTAACAGGAGCTCTTCTCTCTTCGTTTCGTGCCCTCTTTGGAGGACTTCCACCAATAGTTACAATAACTTGTTTGCGAGGAGATTTCAACTCCCTTTCTCTTTCGGCCACCTGCAAGTAGACATTTCCACCATACACTACTATCAGTATAGGTAAAAGGTAGGCGCAAACCAAAAGAATCAACTAAATACCTGTTCCAACTTCCTTGCAGTAGTCTGCTCGTGCAGAATACGAGCTTTTCCGGTTTTTGCTAATTTCTCTTGCAGTTCAACAACACTTCGAATTTTCTTCTTTTCTGAAAATTACGTAAGGCAAAATAATTTGCCCCAATGGTGAAAAAAAATACCTGCTGCAACCGTAACTTCATCTACACTCGGAATCATGCTCTTAACTTCATCTGCCTGAACAAAAAACAAAACAGCCATCAGGAACAACTTGCTGACTAACCTTAGGAAGTGGTAGAACTTTTTCTTGACAACCTTGCTCGGTCTGGAAATCTTATAATTACTACTTTTATTGGTTAAAATTAAATGAATGATAGATCAATAATACAAATTTCAGAAATATAAGACTATCCCACCTTTGTTTCAACAGAAACTCCTTCGGAAATTGGATTCTTCTCTTCCTTCAATTCCTTCACCATTTTTTGTCGCGCAACGCGAGAGCGAGGAAGTATGTTAGTCTCCAAGAGAAATTTCTTTAACCAAAAATTACAATAATCTCCAACCTCCACAGAATCAATCTTCGCTTCCTTCGAGGAAACATCAAATAAGTTGCGCTTGGCGCGGGTCGCAGGGGTCTAAAGAATTAAATTAAGAAGCACTACGTTTCAAAAAAATACCAATTTCTTGAATTTTTTTCTTCTTACAGTCACTGTCCATAAGGCAGCCACAAAAAAATAATATGCCATATTAATGATGAAAAAGTTCTGTCAGTAAATTTTTCCCGCTTTATTCGTAATCTCTTCATACTGCTTTGCTTTCTCATGGGAAATAGGAATAAGGCAACTAACGGAACATTTTCCTCAACCATACCTGAGCATCAAGAATATCCTTTCCCGCGGCAGCATTGCGACGTCTGGTAGTCTAAATACATTTACTAGTAGAAAATAGGGTTTCTCAATTCCAGGACACTCACGGAGAAGTGATCAGTAATAGGAGCTTGTGCAGCTACTACGCCCTTTCTGGTTCTTCCTCGCGAAGACATTCTGCATAAACAAAATTGACTCTACAGGCCAGCAACTAACAAGGTAATGATACTATAACGAATAAAACTTGGAATACACTAAGGTTCTAAAACTTGCCAAACTAAGTTTACCTAAGCGCGCTTAAGCGCTTAGGCAGATCCATAGGGAATTGGCAAACAGCCAGAAAGCTTCGCGCCAAAACAAAACACATCTATATACCGGATCCGGCTGAAATTCTACCGTACACTTGAGACCATGATAATAATCTTCCTTTGTTTTTTTGGAACATTTTCAGTAGATTATGCGCTTTCTGTGTTTGTTTTGTCAAACTATACAAAAGATTGTTTCAGTTTGCAAACACGAGAATGAACTCTTCATTGATGATTAATGTTACCAATATAATCGGTATTGATTACTTTTCAATTTATATTATTTGTATTTATTATTTATTATTAACAGGCTCTGCATTTTCAATGAATGTGTTAATACGTCTCTGAAATTTAAAAAAATCCTGCCATTCTAGTCATTCATCTGACACAAAGGCAATACACGTAGTAAGATATTCGAAATCTGAGTGCTATGCCCGGAATAATTTATTTCTAAATCTTTAGGAAT
>LS934912.1:50290-91960 GCA_900490955.1 Micoletzkya japonica
GGCGGTAATTCAAAAAACGGAAGAGTGTGATAGGGTAATCCTGAAAAACTCGATAATTCTATCGTATTTTTCTAATTTTTTACTGATTTGCGCGGCAAAAAGGTCATTCAAAAGTCGCGTTTGAATTTCAGTTCGCGATAGATAACGTTACAAGCGTTTTTCATTATTTTGGGGCGAGCGCAGTTGATCGGTTGCCGTGAGGAATTCTTAAGAACTGCGTGAATTCATCCATTTAGTAATAAATTTGAGCATTTTAAAGGTAGTTCTCGATGGTCAGGCCTGGACGAGTTAAACCGAAAGGAAGTGAGGCTTCTGAAACTGGCGAATCATCAAATAAGGTTGGTAAACTGTCTTTGCAATTGTATACCACAGCAGCTACAGCAGCAATTCCCACAGCAGTTACAGCAGTGCATTTAGTAAAGTATATTTTGAGCAGTATGTCTTTTCCTGATAGGTCGTTTGATATAACCGAATACACCATTCGGTTCCCCAAGTGGCCAGGAACACGGTAAAACTTATCATTAGATCCGAAAGACTCATTTAGAAAAATTATTCAACAAAAACCAAAATTTATTGATAATGTAGCGTACTGCTGTGATTCCCCCAAATCGAACTGTTCGTAATTAGCTTATATTTAGAACGATCGACGTGGTCGCAAAACGGTATTTGGTCGACCAAAGAAAGGAGGAAATAGTAACGGGAAGAGTGAAGGAATCGTCCCCTCCACAAGCAGTCCATCAAATTCCCGTGCCGACTCTCCCTTCTCACCTTCCAATCCTCCTGCTCTTCATAAACGAAGAAATACTAGAGCTTTTGCGCGACTTCTGAAGAATGTGGAAGACTCGGAACCTGACACGTAAGTCATCTTTCTGATTGCACTACGCAAACGCAGAAAAGGATTGGCAATTAAGAGAACGCAGTCTTTCACGGCTTGCTCAATATCTTGAGAAACATCCTGAAGGTCGAGAAGAGTACATTAAACTCCTAGCCGATAAGTAAGTAGTTTTATGTCTATGCACCTGTGGTGATTTTTAGATTACCGTACCCATCCACAATCCGTGATGTCCACAATGCCTACTACGACGTAAGAATATGTATCTGAGTTTATGATTTCTTCATTAACAGGGTACGATATTCTCTGTTGGGGACATCGTTAGAGTAACGAATAAGAAGGATGGGCTACCGTATTTCGCGCAAATACGAGGATTGCTAACCGATGCACTAGCTAGATCCTTTGCCGCTCTAACATGGTACGAGTCTCAGTTTTTCTCCTTTATTCCCTAAACTCATCAGGTTGTCTCCGAAACCGTCTGCCTTGAATTCTCATGTTTTTGACCCCGCACATTTCTCTCATTACTTCGTAGATCGCAAGAACTACCCTATAGCAGTAAGTCAATTTACAATGATTAGAATACGGGCTGATCAGGCGATAGCGTATGAATCTTCTCGCCCTTCATTACCCGCATACTGTCATAATCATTCGATGAGATGGATCATTGATGAACGAAGAAGAGAAGCGTTGATTCAGAGAAGAAAAGCTTTGTTAGCTGCAGCGAGAACTGAGGTGATAACTTAGAAGAGATGAGTAAACGATAACTGTTTGAGAGGAATAAGGGACTGGAGGTACTGAGAGCTGGAGATGTCAAGGAACTACACAATCCGAAGAATAAAGCAGTTCTCAATCGGGTGTTGGCTACGGTATGTCCATTCCACAAATTTAGCCGAATCTTATACAATTACATGTATTTTTTGTTTAGTAAGTGAATATATTTGAAGATGGCGGAGAGACGAGAAGAGCGAGATGAAGCGGAACGAGAGAGACGAAAACGTGAAGAGAAGGAGAAGGAGAAGGAAGGCTGATCAGATATACACACCAATGCGCATGTACACTCATTTACAACGTTTTAGAAGAGCATACGCAATATCCTTACAATCAATTCCGATACTCTGATGCGCCCAATGTGTTTTATTAAGTTTTTGATTTGTATCAATATTTCGATCTCATCCACGATTATTCTGACAGTTTTACCAATGAACTCCCGGTGCATATTGAATCTCGTAATAGCATACTTATATTAATATCTATATAATAGGCGCTTTTTTCTACAAGAATATCCCAGAATGTTACCATGTTTTGGACATATTGAGCTTGCGATAACATATTTTTATTATATGTCGTATTTTATAATAGTGCCGCATGCAACCAAAATAGGGTCCACAGGAAGATTTCCATCTATATCCTCGGTCAATTCATTTTTCTTAAGCGAATTGACTAGCAAGATATCGGGTAAATGGTCGCAGAAGAGGTGCGTATAATGTCCCGTGTTGTCGTGCACTTCTTCATCGCACGTTAATACCAACTCGAAATGCCTTGAAAAATAATTAAACTAAATAGTCGAACAGTTTCACCTCATATCATGAAGCTGAAGTAGCCCATATGCCAGCTGTAATATTACAAATACATATTCAGAAACTGCTGTTTTCGCCAGTACTGAAGAGAATGTCAAATTCCTTGTTTGATATGGGTGATACGTACCAAGATTTGAACATACTTTCCAGTTGTAAAACGCAAGCTGGGGAGGAAGTATATAAGTAATCGATATTAGAGTGCAAAATAGCATTAAAATTCGTAGATGTTGAAAGTAACGAACAGTCTGTTAATAGTGAATTCTAAAAAAATAAAGCAGTAATACTAACCTGTGCCACTATTATAATGTAGGTGCACATATCAATTAGGACGGATAAAATGAATAAACAGAATATCCATGGTATGAAATTACTTGCTGAAATCCTGGGAGTATACATATTGTATGCATACATTGGGGCTAGTGTTGTCCGAACATTTCTACAGGCGTTCCTACATAATTAGAGGAAATCTAAAGCAGCAATCCTAACAATTTTGCATTATGATTCACGGGTGCAGGCACCCGTCATAACGTCCGATTGGACAACCGCGCCTAAGTATGAATGTAAGAATGATACACCTGGAAAGTCTGCGTCCCGATGTATCACACAAAGTAAGAAGGCCAAGGTAACTTGTAGAACAACTATGGGAGGATGTAGAACAGCTTTAGTGTATTTTAAGCGAGGGAAACCTTTATTGCATTTCGCACGATTATAATCGTCACGGCTTACCATTACTCGCTAGTACCCTCTGTGAATTAATTATTGTAGCTACTAAACGAAATGTCATTGTGCATAATATTATTATCCTAAAAAATAACGCTTACTGAGAAACGAGAAAAATAAACAAAACATCTACTTATAGAAGAAGATATTTAATACCTAAAAGGAAGCTGAACTGAAAGAGATAATTCCATAGATCGAAGCAGCGATGGTAGTTTTGGGGCTGATGAGTATATCGAATGTGAATTGTTGATAGGAATCATCTAAACAAGTTCACCGAATATAGCTGTAACGCAATTGCTTACAGTGCATTTATTTCTTATAGTCGATCCGAAGGGTATGATGTATGTTGAAAGATCAAAATATTTTTTCACTGCTTAACTAATCGCTATACATGCTGAACTTCGTTTACTACCTTTTGTTATGTCCCATTCCCCTCCCAAAGTACTGTCGTAAGTCGTCGTACTGTCGTGAGAGTTACAAACATAATGTAGAATGAATCTGGAACGAACCACATACCTCAAACTCGTCTGGGGGATTTCTTCGTAGATTCAAAAGGAATCGAACTTCATCAAATATTCGTGATAACAACAATAAAATATATTTTTCTGGTTGGGGAGGAATTGGTAAGAGATATGATTGAATGATGCAGTAGGGCAAGAGTGGGAGGGAGAAGGATACAATGATCTTCCCTACTTGGGAGACGGGAAAGTGGACGACGCTCATAGTAGCATACATGGAGAAGCACTGAAATGGAGCAGTGCCCAATTGCCATTAGGACAGATCATTCAGTCTTTTTCAATCAAATGCCTGCGCGCAACTCTTAATGAGAGTCGCACATTAATGTCTAGCATTCCTAGAGAAGAGAAAGTTGAATAGATACTGTTGTGTACCTGACCCGTGCAATGACAGCTAACGGGGGACGGATTTATCACAATAGGGGACTGGGAATAGGGAATAGGACAAGCAAGGGGAGAGCGATCACACTGGCGAACAGTCGACTTATATACCCGTGCTAGGAGAGGGTGTAACAATAGGCGAGAGGAAACAGTCTATAGTCTATACCCAACAGATACGAAACGGGCAATCATATCTTATTGGCGATTTGGAAGAGGCAGAAAGACAGTTAGTATTCTAGCACTTGATGAATACACATAATCTCCGAGGGAAGTCGTTATAAATACTTGAAAGTTCAATACACAGCACTAGCAATGAACTATGCGCAAATATCAGTCGACACTCCTTATTTATTATGCTGAGCAGATCGTTCATCCCTTTGGTTCTTTTATCTTTGGAAATACGATCGCTTCAATGTTTACGTATGAATAATGAATACAGTTATACTGTGTCTCTCCAAAGAATATACACGCTCGTTCCATTCCCTTGCTTGTGTGCTGCAATTAGAGTCTTTCGATCGAACAATATAATAAAGGAATGAGACAGTCTCGTTCTCGTGGTTACTGTACCGTCTCATTTAGCTGCCTTAACAGAAAACAAGGAGCTGTGGGGCAGTACCATATTATATCCAGAGGGGGAATGGTCGCTACATGGAGACTATACGTTCATTTGGCAGTAGAAGTGCCCCTTATGATATGCTACCTGCTTCTCATTATTGGATTGTTCGGTGATGATGCATCAGGCAATATGGCCACTTCCTTTTATACATTCATACTCTTCAATGGAATCCTCGTAAGTTATTCATTGTTTTCTAGCGAACGATCACTTTAGGATGTTTTAACCTACATCATCACGCTCTTTACTTACCGCTTCACAATATACACGCCCTTCGTTGATTTTTTCCAAGACTTTGACCCGAGTTGGAAAACTTCTTACATATACGGGCAAGTTTTTACAACCTTTGCAGAATTCTTTCTTTCTTAAAAATTAAATATTGAAAATATTCAATTGTAAGATGTATGAAAACTTTTAAAGGGCCCCTCCAGTCAATACCTACCATATGCATTTTTGACATCATTGGATAGATCTCAATGTCCTGAATGGCATACTCTCTTCCTTTTTGTTGAAACCTCGCCGTTGCTGAGAAAAAGCTGCGTAAAGATTTCTCTCGCTGTCGGCGTCTCTTCATTCCTCTCTTGCCTCTCATAATCAATCAACCGCTCTTAATTGGTTATCTCTTGAAATGAATGAGATGGTTGGAGGGACCCTTTAAGATGCTTTCTCTTTTAAAGGGCCTCTCTGACCTTCTCATTCATTTCGAGGTACAGCCAATTAAAGGGTCCCTCCAACCATCTCATTCATTTCGAGAGATAACCAATAGGGTTTGAAAACCAAGCGTGATTAGCGTATTTATCGTCTGACTGTCTTCATTCTTTCATGCTCCTCATCACTCTCTCGGTCTCATAATACGATTAAAAGGCTTGATTTTCAAACACTAATAACTAATTAAGAGCGGTTGATTGATTGTGAGAGACAAGAGAGGAATGAAGAGACGCAGACAGCGAGAGAAATCTTTGCACGGCTTTTTATAAGCAACGACCAAGTTTCATGTTTTCTACATTCTAGTCGAAACTCAGGACACTGAGAGCTATCCAATGATGTCGAAAAAGCATATGGTAAAAAAGTGGTCGGAAGGGACCTTTAAGATGATAAAATCCCAGAACTTGGATAGACATTTTTATCAATGATTTTACATTTTAGATAGATTTAGATAATTTTTCTTCGATGTGCCATGATTTGTTTTCTGATGAGCAATTGTGCATAGCATAATATATTACTTATCACAGAATAACTTGGTTCCTTTTGTGCACCCGCGACTTCTCCAGCTTCGCAATGTCACTCAATCGTCTCACGTCGATTCTTTACAACAACAAGGTCGATTCTATTGAAGCTATCTGTGCTCTATTTGTATTTCTTTCAGCAATGGTCCACCAGGTCTCTTATCCTCACATTCTTCCTATGCTTCATCATCGGCTACTCATGTAACTATTACATGTTCGATACCGAAGTCCAGGTGCTGTTTTAATTAATGCAGATCATCCAGATATATTTCAGTACCAGAAGATACCGATGGGAGATGGAACGTCGATATTCTTCATGCTATCCGATGACATGAAACGGGAGTGGGTAGGAAGCTGGCTTTCCTCTTCCCTCTATAACCACTTTTGTAGCTACCCGAGCCTACCGTAGTCCTATCATGGTCGGGAGGCTGTTTCGTCGTTACCATGGCAGTGTATGTGCTCATAGGTACGACGATCTCATTACTGCTATAGGAGTAAATACTCAAGAGAATGGATAGAGGAAAATAGAACAGAATAAAGATATTATCGATGCAGGGTTCCAAGTGGCTTGTGGAGGAACACATCCTGATGTTGACCGAAGAGAATTTCGTCTCACTCTTATCGCTTTCTTCATTCAATGTGCGAATGTCGGATATTTTGTAAACCAGGTAGTGAGAATGAAATAATAAATGATACAGTGCAGCGCAGGTCGTAAGTTGGACGATAGACAGAGACGATCTCATCGAAGCGGTAAAGGCAGTGAAGGTGAGAGCAGTCGCAGAGGTGGAATATCATTGTTGTTCAGCAAGGAGCACCTATCATTCCCATGGCACACGACTTCCGTCTCCTCGCCGTCCCACTGTGCATTCTGCTCTTCGATAGTTTCATGCGTCAACGTATGCTGTCTCCGTGTGGGAAGGGAGGCGAGTTCTTCCTCATGCCTCCTCCCTCAAACCGTGCTTTTCAGCCGCAGCCTAGCATGGAGACCTTCTCTCGTCCGTTGCCATGCCTCCGTCCAAGTTTCCGTTTCACCCATCCACCTGTCTTCTCTCTTTGCGTCTGATACATTCACGCACCTCGTTATCCACCGCATTCTAAAACCATCATGCTTTATTCCATTCATTACCGCTCTCTCTTGTATTCCATTCCATTGTAATTATTGCCGCGCAACTTTCTCATTCAATATTACAGTAACCGTCTACTCTTCTCCATAAAGGCATTGATAGACTGGATGGTCCTGGTATGTAATGTCCATGAAATAAACATAATAGTTACCGGTTGGTTTAGTGCTGCACACGAAGAGAATCGACTAACACAAAACAGCAGCAGCATGTCACGGTAACCAATCATACATAATCCTTTCTTATCCCTGTCAACATGCAATTCCATCTAATTACATGGACACGAGTAGTTGAAGGGATGGATTTGAAGAGGCAAAAGGGGTGTAGGAATGAAGCTAATTCAGTTCCAAGAACCCTTCAACCCCAATGCTTCGCTGTATAAGACGTGTTGTTCACATGTCCGTACAACTACCATTGTCTTCGGAATTGTCGAGATATTCACCATATGCTTTATTCTTGTTGCTGGTGGGAATTCTCAGGATTCTTGCGGATTAGGGATCACGACTGGTGTTTTAAGAAATTAGCAAACGGATCTGTCTCTCAAGAAAATCATTTATTTTCAGTCTTGCCCGATTTGAACATGTGTGTATGCAAGTCAACTATTACTTCAACCGATTCGAGCGCACTCAATTCGACGGAAGAATTAACTGTTCCATCTTCTTCAATCATTTCTACACTAGATGATTCCACACAGCAACGGTTAGTATTCCGAGAATGTGCGAGACAGAGGTTACTGCAGGCAACTTGAATCAATAAAAGACGTCGTTTGTCAACTTAACGTTCTCTGGCTAGTTTGGGCTATACTTCAGGTATGTGTAGTGTTAATTTAAAAGTATGTTTGGTTAAGATCTTTTCCGTGAACATCATGTTCTACGGAATAAAGAACGTCTTCTGGAAGTTGTACTTGCCCCACATTATCCTTCGGTGAGTACTTGGAGTAGGTGGTTAATGGACTGAGAGCCTTCAAGATGTTGCTGCTACGTGCTGATGTTCGTCCTGGCATACACCCTCTTCCTTCGAGTTGCCCTCGAATCGTCCGATTCCACCGCTGGCTACATCCTTGCATCATTCATAACGGGTGCGATGCTCCTTCTCTGGACATACATCATTGTGAGTCACGTGACTTCTTCCCTTGAATGGTAAACGAGGCACAGGCATGTCAAGTGCGGTGTCTCCACTTCACGAAGAGAAGTCAAGAGACGGGATTCTCGATATCTCATGCACGAGCACTTGGTCCTCCCACGACCTCACTCTCCGATCATCGTATGGGGTATATGACGACAAGACAAAACACGAAACATTCAGAACAACAACGAAATCGAGTCCCGACCTTGCCGACCATCAAGGAACTGCCGCCTTTGAGGTAAGAGATAAAGGGGAAAAGGTAGAAATAATGTAAATGATTCAGACACACGTATGGTGCTGCTACTCAGCCGAGACTGAAGGATCAGGGGAGGAGGGAATCCATGAAAGCAAGTCACGATCACGTTTAACATCAATTCTTTTCTATTATTGTAAACGGGCAACGCTGTCACTACTTCCAAATTGTTTTTTTTACTAACTACTTCCTGGAATATCACTCCTTTCTACATTTCTCTGCCAACGGGAAGTACGAATATTCTCGTATTTGTGAGTGACGTGTAGCATTAGCAGCTATGTGATACACTTACAACTTTCATCCATCATTCATTTCATGATATAAAAAATTTGATAAGAGCGTACAAACAAGGTTGAAGCCTAGATGGAATCGCGTGCAAGCCAACCCGATATGTGCAATACTTCTTGCTTAACTAGCTAGGCAAGGGTAAAATTGTGCTAAATTATAAAAGGTTATTAAAATACAGTAATTTGGTTCTATGGTGTAATCTGATCGTCGAAACGGCCTCTGTTGACTTAAAATGTCTTAATGTAAAAGTCTATAATATGCTAGAGCAGTCAACCTTAACGTGTAATTTCTCCGTTGACTTTCCTCGTACCACAGGTTGTGGAAGACTTGCAGCAGCTTCAGTAGAGACGAGAGACGTTGAAGGGGAAGCATACAGTTGAAGGCGGGACCTGTGTTGGGTGGGTACTGTAGATTACTGTAGATTACGGAGGACGCAAGGATCTTTTGGCCTTGGCAATTACCAACCGCAATGCATGAGTAAACCCAGCAAAAAAAGATGAAAACATCCATACAATTAAGAGAGATTTGTGATAGGATCTATGGAAATCCTTAAGACTGGAATAAAAAGGGTAGAAGAAGAAAATACCGATTTAGCTTGAGATGGGAAGAGACGAGGTCATCTGTAGTGAGAGCAGCCATAAGGGAGAGCTCTCCCGCGAGTACGGTAGCTGCGATTATCTGAATGAGACGAGCCATTCACTTTCTAGTCTCTCTTTATTCGCGCTGTCACTTTTTCTCTCATTTTCTCCTCACACCATAACCTGTTTCCCCTTTTCCATCAGCTACTTCGCTTGAGTCACTAATTGTAAGTTGGACTGATGAGAATACCAACCTCGGCTAGAGAAGATGCATTGGTTCCAGTGGCACAGGAGGGAGGGGAGGGACCAGCCACTCCGAGTAACTCAAATGCAATACTCATTCATCGAGGATTAATGCTTTCTTGTAGTTCTCTATCTCTTGTACAGTATCACTATCGCAAGCTGTGATTAAGATTGGTGAAATTAGATAACGGAATAGGGAGGGAGCACGTGAAAGATGTAGATCGGAGACACTACAGGAACGAGAGATTCACACTACGCACCATACATCACATTTAATTTCCTGCTAAAGTGTACGGTTCTTCTCCTTATAATTATATGAATGAGAGTGTTGAGGAACTAGGAAACACTTGAGATTACAGCTATGCGAAAATAGAAAAGGGATGACTAGCACCCTGCTGATACCTTCAAACAAGCAGATTGTGCGGGAAGAATAGTTCCCCCTCCGACAGTGCCCACTTCCACACAGGGAAGGGTGACTGCTGCATACAAGGCACCGTCTTCCATCTCTTCCAATTGAGTAGAACACATCGAAGAAGACACTACTTGTGCAGCGTCCTAAGTGCGTACAATATAAATTCACTTATTTCTCCCGACTGAACAGTCTCCCTCGAGGGACTCACTTGTCCGGTAGCAATGAAGATGGCAGCGACGATATTCGCAGCCTGCGCATTCCCTCCCCCGACACTCGCAGCCAACGCACTTCCACTCTCCAGTTTGGCACGCGCCGTCTGGCAAAGGACAAGTCCACTTTATTAACTAGACTAGTCCTTTCCCATTTGATTCTTACTAATGCACACTGAATGCAATGAATAAGTGAGGTGAAGGAGCAAAGTTAGTCATCGATGAAAGGAAGGGAATAGTTGTAACCTGTACGAGAGCGGAAGTCGTTGTCTTAAGGACGGAAGAGACGACTGACGAGGGGAGGACTGCATCGGCCACTACACTTCGGCCGCGACCCGAGATCCTAAGGAAATGACAGTAGATGGGAACCCAAGACTGTCTACACCTACGCGTACATACTGTACGACCTGCAAGTCCCTTAGTCCACCTTACCAGTTAATAGAAGCAGACTTCTTATCCGTGCAGATATTACCCGAGAGAGCGATGACCTTCATGGAAGGGAAATGGGACGAGAGGAGGTTCAGGGCCATCGAAGATGCCCTGTGTGAGAGGGTGCATATAGGGGGAAGGGGCTACTCACTTGGACACCATATTCATTCCCATCGCATCCCCGGTCTTAGCCACGAATCGAATATGTGCCAGTCGACCATCTATCAACACATCCACTTTCTCCAGACGAGCGAATCTAAAATACACACTGGCCATAGAATATAATCTATGTGACCCGCACATCAGTCCACATATTTTTCACAACTACTAATAATAATTATTATTATGCATCTGTGCGTATAGTATACCTGCTATTACCTCCAACATTAATCCAACTAATTCACAGTATTCCAAATATTAGAGATAAACCTGCTAGTTGAGTCGAAAGCTGCCTTTAGTTTGTCGAAGTTTTCGCTTCCTTCGATCCACTTCTTCAATTTGACAGCTTGCGACGAAGACTCGAACTGCACAACGGGAGCACGAGTCATTCCTTCTGAGTAGACAGTCGAAGAGACTCCCCCCGCCTTCTGAACACAACAATACAATGAAAGAACAGCGAAGAATGGAATAGACGGATGGGGAAGAGTACCATGAGTGCACTGCAGCCTCTATTGGTACTGGCCACCAGTGCTCCCTCAGTAGTTGCCATCGGAATGTATACGGGAGAACCTCCGTTCACCTGCAATATTCACTAGATTGGCCTCGAATACTGACAATGAGACTACCTTCAAAGGACCCGCTACTCCCACCGGTACCGGCACATATCCAATCACGTTCTCACAACACGAATTCGTCACCTTAGAGAGAAAGAATACTTTCACTTTGTCATAGATGGGCAGGGTTTGCTGGTATATTACTGCAGTGGCCCACCCATACAAAACTAATGAAAAAATAGCTTTCTTGTGCAGTAGTCTACCCAATCCTTGCCAAAATTCTGCAGTAAGCTACCCAACCACGGTAACTGCAACCGTGCCCATCTATGCACTTTGCAAACAGGAGAGCCTACATATTTGTAGTCGAAATTAGTGAACGGAAGATTGGCAAGTTTGTCTTGAGGAGAAACGAAGGATCGACGGATGGAAACCGCGGTCTGAACAGGGTATGACTATTGGAACAATATATCGCATGGATCCTTATGTTAAAGTGAAATGGAATTTGATCTGCACGCTACCGTATGCAAATTAGTATGAGGACCCATCAACCATCCTAATTTCCGGATATTTCTGTGTATGGGATGCACGATAAAGATTCATGAAAGACTCACATTCAAATCTCCCAATCTTGATTCCAGATCGCGAGATTTGGCCTTTCCCCTGTTGAGAAGGCGAAGAACATCCCCAGGTAGGAGAGATCGACCTGAGAGGGATATGAAGCAACAGTAAACGGTAGCCCTTACCAGCCTTCCAATCAGCTTCTAATTCTTCGATCTTTCTTTCCATGGTTGGCTTCACTTCTACTACGCGATCGTCTTCCGTTTGTACTCCGATAGAAGTTACACCTTCTGAGATAGACAACCTACGCCCCGTTACCACACTTAAGTACTAGACAGGGAAACTAAAAAAAGGTGTCAAACCTGTACTGCTTGTGTCGTTAAGTTCATCGCTATCTCCAAGAGAGAAGGTGGTCTTTCTCTCCCTCCTCCCCTGTTTCTCCACAACAACTTCACAT
Organism: Micoletzkya japonica; assembly: GCA_900490955.1. Taxonomy (NCBI): domain Eukaryota; kingdom Metazoa; phylum Nematoda; class Chromadorea; order Rhabditida; family Diplogasteridae; genus Micoletzkya; species Micoletzkya japonica. The sequence goes on from LS934912.1 coordinate 62,541, forward strand.
AACCGTCGCTTTAGGCAGTCCTGAAAGTCGAAGTAGAAGCATAAATAAATATAAACTGACCTTCCAATCTGAACTATCCAAATTGATAGCATTAAGGATTTCGTCTAACCTCGAGTCTTCGATAGCGTTTACTTCGGAGGGCATGCTCTGAAATAGGGTACAAAGTGAACATAAGTTATTTCATTGATAAATAAGACATGTGGTAGGTGGAAGTACCTCATCCAACAACATCTGATTAATACAGACGCACTAAACGCCAGCCTGGAATCGACAAGCAAAATTTCTCAAGTTGGTCTGAAATTACGGTAGGTACTGCCGCTGGCACGTTAATGTGTCATAACTCTAAAAATACCGTAGTCCAGTCAATCGACGTTTTCTCCAAACTTTCTTTTTTTGCTTTAATCTGTGACATAAATAGTTGGTTGTTAGCGCTATGTTGCTCGGAAGAAACAGATATGATGAAGAAACAACGTAATTATTTATCTTCGAAATCTTTTTCACGGCGTTTTCTCAGTCCGCGTTCCGAAATTCCGAATGTCTCTGCGTCTCTCAAATTTCCATGCTCTCTCGCCTCCACTCTCTTAATTTGCATAGGAATCTATTCTACGCAGTCAGACGTTGTGCTTTTTTTTCATAAGTCTCTTCAGCAGAATTAAGAGTAGGTGAAGTAGTAATGGCAATCGTAGTAAAGAGTATAGTTGTTCTTACAAAGCTCATAATAGAAGCCCCTCCTAAAACAAATTTTAGATAAGAAAAAAAGGAAAAAAATTGAAATACGGTCAATATAGCAGCGGATACTGTAGGTAGAGGCGGGGAGCACGCGCGATGCGCACTTTACGGCATGCGCATACGCGAGATTCATCTGTTCCACTGTACGTCCTTAAGGGGGCTTTCTTGTGTTGACGATGTATTGGACGCTATTCACATAAGGTATTCCCATCCTCTTCCCCTCTCTTCCCTTCACCTTTCTTCCTCCTCCTTTTCCCCAGCTCTTCACTCTCATCTTCACTTCCTCTTATCTCCCCTCTTCTCATCTCTAGTCATGTCTACCACTAACGACTTCATCTTAATCAAAAATAATGACTTCGCCGAATTGGAGAGGATAGTAACATGTCCGATATGTGCATGCTCCTATTCCAACGGTATCCTTCCTTATCGTATTACGCTAAGTTCTCTTTGATCATGGTTCTCTATTCAAACTAAATCTCTTGGTTCAGATCATTCTCCACTGCTGCTACGGTGTAATCACATAGCGTGCAGGGGATGCGTGGAAAGGATGTATACGGTAGGCAGAGGAGCCGAACCCAACAGGCAAGTGCGTAAACATACTGTATGCACATCTCCCTGTTCTATTAGCATCAGCGCTTGTCATAAAAACGGGGGCTAAGACGAGCAAAAAAGTTATTGACAGTTGCCCAACGTGGTCATCTGACCAACAAATTACTAAAACAAACACATTTTATCATAATTGAAGAAAGAAGCTTCGTTCGGTATGACAGTGCTTATTTACAGGGTCGTATGTCCGATTTGCCGTCGAGTGTCGCTCTTCAATACTCATTTTCCTCTCTATGATGTTCGTGACATTATTGGTGGGCTCTCTTTTTAAAAAAATGTGTACGCAACGTTCTTCTCGATATTCGGAAAAATCTGCCATAACAAAATACTAATAGGTATATCAATTTACTGAATATGATACTACCTACCATTATTATTAGTTGACCATATAGGCGCGACCCTCTGATGGGATGAATGGGTGAACTTACCTCAAGATTAATACTATTATATAATTCGCTAAACGTCTGTGAGCCTCTCCAAAGAACGATGAATCCCAGTTTCAGAAAGGGAGGCACTTCTCATAGAAAGCTGGGGCTGCTACGCAGCGACGCCTATACTGCTATAGGAAATTGAAAATTTGGAAAATTGCCAGCTTGCCCATTTTGTTTAGCTGTTTACTGCTTTCATTTAGCTTGCTCTGTCAGGCCGTGAGAAAGGGTCGGTTCATTGTGGGTGAAGGGTGTATGCAACGCGAAGGGGGCGAGGCGGGAAGGGACGTCTGTCGTGCGCGAGGGCGGCATTGCTGTTATTGTATGCGCAATATTTCGAAACAAAATGTATCTTATCCTATGTTGTTAGGACATGTCAGTCGGGCAAAGCGGCGCGTAGCCCGGCTGGTGGTAGTATACGACGCTTGTGAGGGTGGCTGTTTAGGATATTTTCTAGCTGTAAGGCAATAGTTTCGTGGTACACCATCTTACATAAAGTTCGTATAAAGAAAGTTATTTATTCAGACATTGCTCAATGCGTGAATAACGCGTCTAGTACATCGAATAAAGTGAGGGAGGAAATGAAAGAGAAGGAGGAAAAAGAGAAGAAGGAAATGGAGAAGACGAGTGAGACGTGCAGGGACTGTAATAGTAAGCACGCGGAGAGGGATCTGAGAAGTTGTCTGGAGGAAGGCTGCTTACAGGTTAAGAGAGTTCTACTCTTATGGTAGGGATGGTTGAATGCTAGGCAGTCGGAAAGTAGTATGAACATTTAGATGTATATTTACTCTATCCCTCTTATTCTAATATCCTTAATAGAGATTACCTAATCACTATGAAACTGCTTAAGGCAATAATCTGCATGGAATGTGCTCTTGAGAAGCACAATGGACATGAGAAGGTGAAGATTATGGATATTCGCAATGAGGTGAGATCTTTTTATCGATATAGAGTTACGGTAGAACTGTTCTTGAATATACGCTGATTGAGCTGATTACTGTGTGAGCTTAAGTGGGAAGGAATATGACGGGAGATTACGGTATGCGAATTACGTATAAAATAGAAATGTTAAGATTCGCAAGAATACAAAAGAGAAGCTGGAAATAATTGACCAGTACATTACAAAGACGAGAGACGAGTGTATTAACCGAACTAACGAGATCACAGATTGTCTTAAGAGAATCGAGATGGTGAGTTGGTACGGTAGCTGTGATTACTGTATGTTTCAGAAGCTGAGTGAATGTTCAATCGGAGAGACGACGATGCGGTCTGTGAGCAAAATTATTTCTCAGGTATCCATACGTATTGTTTTGTACTCATATTTTGTATTGAGGAGGAAGCGTCGCTGAAAGTAAGAGTGGCGGAGGAAAAGTATCTGACGGTATCAGAGGCTGGTGCTGCACTCAACAATGTGATGCAAGTACTCAGAACTACCGAGGTTCGCTATTTGTCTAAGTATACTAGATTGCTAATCTCCATTAGGCATATGTAGACTTCCTCACCGTCCCTCCTTTTTCGTAATAAGTCAAATCATCGTACAATTGACATTTATTAGTGAAGTGTATATTATAATTGATTTCTGTGAAGTATATATTATAATATATTTTTACAGGAGTCTGTGGACGATAACATGGTCAGTATCAATTCTAAGCTAATTACCGCAGACTAAAACTTGCCCGCCATTGTATACTGTACTTCAATAGCCCTTTTTGTATTTACACTAACTTGTGCAATAACAATTTTCAACTCATATTTTGCTAGCGATCCCCTTGAAAAATTACGTTTCTTTGCATTATTTACGTATCGTCATATTCATGTAAGTAATGCTAAGTTTCTACTCTACAACTACCGTAATACATGTCATCTGTTTCATTGTTCTCATTGTGATAAATAATAACCAAGCGAAGCCAGATTTACGTGTCTTTGTGAGGTGGATGTATTCTTGTTCCCTATGTATCTCATTGTCAGTCATTGCCTTGTCATTCATAGCTATTCCTCTCTCTCATGCGGTTGTTGTTCCTCCTTTGTCTCTCCACTCTTATTCCCTTCATCTCCTGCGCTTACTGTCGAAGGTAAGTAGTACTTACTAAGTACCTCCTCCATATCTCCCCTCATCGCTTTCTATTTCAGCTTATTCGATGTAAAACACGTGGCAACTGTTCCTCCAAGCTACAAGCAATCGTTAATTTCATCCATTCTTGAAGGAGAGGGGCTCACTAGTGTGGTTAGCTTTGTCATATAATAACAGTTATGTAACATGAGCAGTTTTTGAGAGAACATGAATAGTAGCATTCCTAAAAAAATAGTATTTTGAGAAATTCCGGGATGAAGCTAACTTTTCGATTATAACAAGGAGCTGCGAACGAAAACCAACGAGGTACAGTAAATATCTGATCTGAATATTACTGCTGATTCTAAGAATCGTCATGCAAATTCCCGTGGAAGAACAGGACCAAAGAAAGGTATTGATCTCAATACTGAACAAGTGATAGACAGATTCAATGAACGAATTACGAGGTATATTTACGTTTAGCAATGTGTCATTCTGATCAATATCTTGGAGATGTATGTTGAAGTGAACTACGAATACTGTACTGAGAGGCAAGGCAAGAGATTGTTCAAAGATCAAAGATAAGAGAGGGATTATAGAATCAACGAAACATGATGTGTGGAGAATGGAGACCGAAGAGACAAGTTTGATTCAAGTGACTAGCAACAATGTAACGTTCTTTGTCAAGGGGAACGAAGGTAAGGGGTGTGCAGTATATCCTACGTTTAGCAGAAGAAGGAATCCTTCCCCCCGACTTATGACTAAGTATACTCATAGTAAAAAGCATGACCAGGTCACCCATCCATCGTAGAAGGACTACCGTATACCCTTATGAGAACATTTTCTTATAGTCAGGCCGCGTAGAGTTATTCAACTACGCAACCGAATGAAGAACATCAACAGAACATTTTTCTATGCTCTCCCCGGCTCATGCGAACCCTTTCTCTTCGTGGTTAGTATCTACCACTTAATCATACCGCAAAACCGTATATTCAGGAAATGTTCGAGAAGGAGTGCAATAGAACTGAGGAGAAGTAAGTAAACTTTAGTTGCTCCTGTCTGATAACCGAGTGCAGACCAAAACACTCATATTACATCCTCGTCAATATGATCAAGATTATCGGCTTCTTCATTACTATTTCCCTCTTTATTATATTTCTCATATGGATGTGGGCCTGTACGAAGTGAGTGCATTACTACTATTACCTATCTCTTATCTCTTTACAAAATTCTAAATAAAGTTTTAGGATCAATATCTTCACAAATGTCATATTTGACTACATATTAAAGCAGAGTCGTCAAGTTAAGAAGGATGACAAGTAGAAGTGAATCACCGATGTCTCTCCCCGTTACTAAATCCATTTTATCCTTGTGTTTCCCCGTAGCATTTGCATAATGATTAGAAAGCAAAGAGTGAGAGTACAGTCGATATCTTCATTCTAATGCATGAAGTCGGGATAGCGTCTTCTCATCTCAGGACCCGGTTCTATCACCTTAACAATGCATTTTACAGTATCCAAGAGTACGCCAATTACCTTGATTCCCCTGTAGTCATTGTTCAGTTGAATGAGACCTTCCTTGTCCATTGAATAAACAAAGTCAGACCACTTCTCTGCTTTACTCATCTGAGATGACAAATCAAAGTAATACGTGTTATTATTGCGTAACATGTTCCGTCAGTAAACTCATTCGTCTACGTTCTCTTCATGCCGTTTAGCTGTCTCGTAAGATATATGGCTAACCTTTGGATAATCCCAGTGCTCCCCCCTCGTTCCATATATCTTCTTCACTTTTTCCTGCAGTTCGAGCGCCTCAAAAGAGCTAATTGTTATTTAGTTGGCTTCTTTTGAGTCTCACAAAGTATCGATAATCTACCTCCATGTGCACATTTAGCATGCTAAGACGTCATTATTTCTCTTAATAAGTGAAGAGATAAATCAAGAAACGCAATAATTGCATGATAGACTAACCGATAACGTTTTGCGCGTTTTCGCGTGCATGAGAACGATCATACAAATAGCCATCTTGAGTCTCTTCTCGTGAATATTCGATGCATTCAACGCTGCCATCCATCCAAGAACCTCTTCGTCCTCCTCAAATCCTTACTCCAACTTACTAATAATCTCATCAGCTCGAAAGCTTCACCGTTTTACCACTCAACATGGTATTTAGTAAAGACTTCCACTAGTAATGCTTTTAGCTGCTATACGGTATAGCCTATAGCAAGCAAAAAAAGTTAGGAAAGTAAAATGTGATTCTTCTTCGATATGTCCGTGTGCCCTCACCTTTCTTCTCGTTTGCTCTCTCGTACAACCATCTCCATCACGCACTTCCACACGTTGCACTGAACAGCACACATGACACGCACCCGACTGTAGGGTGGCAGGCCCTTCTTTTTTCACAAACTTTACTTCGTAGGCTTCAAACTATGCAACAAACCTTATTTGTAGGCTATGAACTATGGTGGGCCCCAAACTGAAATAATTGTCAGTAACCCTGCCTTGTATGCTGAAGACAAACGTGGGCACCGACCCGAAGTATTGGTGGTAGGCCCAAATTGTCTTCGAAAGCTTACATTGGCAGGCTCATATTTCCTAGAAAATTACAAATGGTAGGCTTGATGATTGACTATATCGCAGACTGGTAGGCCCGTTGTTTAAAATATTGCCGGGAAGGTTGCCCACGTATGGCTGCAGAGAGACAATGTAGTCCCTTCGAGGTACACACTACTCCAATTCAGTTCTTATCCAGTTATTCCCTTGATACGATTCCATCAACTTTGCTTGATAGTCTCACTCTATTAATCAGAGAATACAATGGTGGCAACTTCTCTTCGTGCAGTCTACTGAATGAATGAAGTGCCTACTCTGATTGACGATGGAATCGTTGGGAGTACTGGTTCCCAAGGGAGCACTTCCACTCACAAATCCCTCGTGTCGTTTCCATACCTCAAATCAATCTTTGTTGAGCTAAAATCTTTCGCCTTCAGTCATACTGCAAACATGCCCTACAACTTCATGAAGATCTTCCCTATCGTTTTGGTATACTAAGTCTTTTTCAAGCTCAATTGTAGTAAGTGGGAGTTAAAGATAGTTGAAACCTACAGTACCCTCCCACTCACCTCCTTTCCCCTGTACTCTCCTTCTCTTCTTCCCTTGTCCCATCCCGACCTTCCTTCTTCTCGTACAAAACGTTGGTTATCCACGAACAATGGATTATGAACAGATGAAGGGGGGTTTGAAGACGAATGAAGGGGTGGCTGATAGTTAGGGGGTACTGTATCAAGGTATCCCTGTCGTGTCGAGACCTCTTGATGGGGCGGAGCTAGAGGTACGGTAGCTCGTGAAGTATATTGTGGTTGAGAGGAATGCGACGGATGAGGGGGATAAGGGGGATGAGGGGGATTGTATAAGGGAGAATCATGATGAGGTGTAGAATAAGAAGGGGCATATTGATTAACGGATTGATGGGGAATAGGGGAAGAATGGTTATAAGGGGAAGAAGAAGAGGGGTGACGAGTGGAAGGGGCAACTGAGTGAAGGGGGAATTGGGATGAGGGAGGGATGGTTGAATTGTATGGTTGAGGGGGAGGAGGAGGAGGGGAACATCGTTGCGGAGGAACGAAGGATTGAGAGGAAGGGGAGGGGGAGTGGTAGTGGGATGGTTGAGGGGGCGGTTGATAGAACGGAGGTTGGTAAGGGGAAGTAGAGGGGGGAGGATGAGGAGGGGCTTGGTTATAGGGTGAAGGGTGAGGGGAGTGGGAGGGGACAGAGTGAGGATGTAATGAAGCAGCGTACGGTTGGGATGGAGGGATACCGTATGGGGAAAGGGGTACGGTAGGTGAGGGGGAGTGGGAAGGGTGGAAGGCAGACTGCTGCAATGCAACTATCAATTGTGAGACACTTTCTTTAGATACGAGGTAGATACTAACTTCTTTGATCGTTTCGCTAATAATTTTAAGTATATATATGACGCACTATCTGAGAGAGTCAATATCGCTTGCACTGCACTGGAACGTAGAAAGTTCATGATTTCTAAATGAAATGAAAATAAGTTTCTAGGATCATTTTTCATGATTAAAAGGATGAATTTGGTTTCAGGTCGCTAAAAATTTATCTGTTAGCGCTAGAGCCGCCGTCAAGTGTTGGTTAGCACGCTGCACAAAAAAATAAATTGGCTAAATTCATCGATCTCTGCGTGTGACCTCTGTAGTGAAATAGCGGCAGCCGAAAAGAAGAGCACCACTCACCCCATCCATTATGTGATTTGCGGAATTCGCGGGAGGTTGAGAAGAGGGAAACGAAGGTTCGTCTCTTGCAGCAGGCCCGCCTATGGTAACCTAAACATCAACATTACTGTAAATAATTAATTTATACGCTTATTAAGACTCTCCGTAAGGACGGAACAGCCTTGGTCAGACCATGGCACAGTTGTGTTAATCCCCGAAATCCGACTTTCCTTTCAGGGGCAGATACTAGGAGGTCTCGAAAAACGAAGTCTGTATTTTTAAAAAAAATCGTAATTAGCATATATCGACTTTTGTGAAATTTACATATATCCATAATGCCGAAATATTTCACTTATGTGTTGGGTACCATTCGAAAGCCCTTGAAAAGTTATGCAGAATGGCGTTCAAAAAGACTAGAGTGTAGTGAGCGAAGGAAAAGTGCGGATTTCTGATTTTTTTGGCTGCACGAGGGATAATATCGCTCCTAGACCTCACATCGCGTGTGAGCTCTAGGAGCGTTACATGGTATGTAATTGAACGGCCTCTATCACATCCATACTTCAGAAGTGGAGAAATTTAGTGCTAAGGGGTAGTTATAGTGTAAAGAATGGCGTTTTTACATGGGATAGCGAAAACACTAAAAATCACACTCTATGACGTTATTTTGCCTTATATTTATCCAATGTCAGTCCAGTACATGTCAAAATAGCACAGAACTTAGTCTATCAGTGAAATCAGTGAAGGCAAAATGTGCAAAAAAAATTTGTCCCGAGGTGGATTCGAACCCACGCATAAAAAGAAGTATGGATATGATTGAGGACGTACAATTACATAACATATATCGCTCCCAGACCTCACAGGCGATGTATGTATTAGCCCGGCTCGTGCAACCAAAAAATCTGAAATCCGCACTTTTCCTTCGCTCACTACACTCTAGTCTGAAGCATACCTTAGGTTTTTTAAACGCCATTCTGCATAACTTTTCAAGGGCTTTCGAATGCATAAGTGAAATATTCCCAACACATAAGTGAAATATTTCGGCATTATGGAGATATGCAAATTTCACAAAAATCTATATATGAAATTACGAATTACAGGAAAACAAACTCTTCTTCTTCTAATATCTGCCCATGAAAGGAAAAGTTGGAATTCGAACTTTTAGCAACTGTGCCATGGGTATTCCGCCCTTACGGAGAGTATCGTTTAACTTAATTAAGCGAAAATCTGTAAAACTGTAAACAATCCAGGGCATCGAATGAAATTTTCAAATAGACAAAGAATACAGTACCTGACTATTTTTCCTTCCAGGCGGAGCCATCTCAGCACTCCATTATAACTAAATGCGATGTTATCACTACAAAGCGGAAGAGATAATATGCAAAGGTCGCAGACCTCGTATTCAACACTTCCCGCTCATACATTCACTACGTTTATACTTCGTTAACATAATGGCAAATGATACGAAAGCTATAAACCGTATTGATCAACAGCAAGTAATTCATTGGAAAGAAAAGGCATATTTCATCAAGCTATACTCCATGCTACACTAAACACAATTACTATGTAGTTACAATAAACTAGGAACTCGTGATATTCTCATTGTTTCTAGTAGAATTCCCTGTCTCTCATTGCTGCCCCCGGAACAACACTCAATTCGCCTCTTTCCGATTCCCTCAGGATTATCCACCGTCTCTCCTCCATCATGCGTAGATATTCAACGTAGTCTATTCCTCGTCCGAGAGTTTGCTAGAAAAGGACAATGTAGAGTAGCATACTAAACCTAAACCAACCAACCAACATTATTGCTTTTCTTTTCGAAAACCGGGTGGCCTTCATGCTTTTGCATATACATAGTTTTCTAGTATCTTTGCTACGATTTGACGGCTACAAATACATGGATATGAGAAGTATTGTATCCTACCTCGTACATATCCCCCTCCTCGCTGCCATACATTTCCCCGAGAGTTCGCACCAGATCCGATACCTGTAAAAGCACTAATTGCAAGTGCAATTCCAAACAACTATCTTCTATTAATCAAGAGTAACAATGGGTGAACCGTAATAACTCATGACATGATAATGAGAATAAGTTGCTCACGGTGAGTCGACAACGGAAGGTGTCCCTTATATGAACGATGAGGCAGATGGCCATTCTGAGACGGGAACGAGGGGAATACGAAGAGTCGATGAAGGAGAGGACTGAGGGAGGCGACTGAAGGGAGGAATAGGGGAGAGAGACAGAGGGGAAAGGGATACAAGACAAGATTCTTTCCCTTTTCACGCGATCAAAGTACCCTGACAGCGAGATAGTCGTTACTCGTTGAGTATTGAGTAATCGTCACAACAAGGCCCAACCTACCCTCGGTCTGCTATTCCTGTTCACCCTTCCATATCCGTTGTCTCCTCTTAAAGTAAACCATCTGACCTATTCCATGCTCTAGACCTACCTTCCATATTCGTCTTCCCTCAAATCCATATCATTTCTTCCTCTTTCTGCACTATCCTCTCGAAGCCTTCCTATAAATGTGTCTCAATCACTTTGATTGGCATACCATTGCATACATCATCTCACTTCTAAGGATGACTAGCGTACTATCTCACACAATAAATACTCAACAGACCGTAATCTCGATTGATCCCTTGTCCCTCTCGATTACCATACCGTCCTCTTTCCATTTCTTCTTGATTACCGTATCCTTGATGTCGACTTGGATTACGGTATGCCTCTCTTGGTTGGTTGTATTGATTAGTAGGATGTTGATTAGAGGGATAAGCCTGCTGTGAGTATCCATCCATTTCAGGTTGAGACAAGCCAGGAGATTCTCCGTGACAGACGAATGGTGCAGCGAAATTATGGGTACTGTATCCCTCAGGGGGTACGGTATTCGGAGGAAGGGTGTACCCTTGTTGAGGGTTACGGTAGTCTTGTGAGGGGGGAGGAGCGTAAGATTGTTGAGGAGGTGGGGTAGGTTGATGAGGGGGGAGGGACGGATTAGAGGGAGGATCGGTACTGTAGGGAGTACTGTAGTGGGAGGGGTGATACGGGGGTTGGGAGGAGTGTGGGGCGAAATGTTGATTGGTAGGAGGAGGGGGGTGAGGGGTATAGACAGGATGAGTAGACTGCGACTGTAGTTGATAGGCATACTGTACATCTTGGGGTACGGTAGGCCCGAAGTCTTGAGGGGGATTATAAGAAGGCTGAAGTGAGAGAGTGAAAGGGGAGAAGGGAAGGGAGGTACCTCGTAGAGAGAATGTTGAGGGGGTTGAGACCGAGAGGGAGGGTGATATTCCGGGAGGGGTTGGGCAGGGAACTCATAGTGACCATGCGACACGACCTCCACTTTCTGCAAACTCTCCTTCCCTTCAGTTCGCGATACTCTCCCTCTACTGCATAACCCTACATACCGTATCTACCGTAGTAATTCCAGCCATCATAGCCTCCATCTGTCTCATATCGGGATCAATTGATGACTGGATTCTTTCCTCGGGAGTAGGAGGCTTAGAGTATGCATGATGTCTGTCCTCAAACAACAAACCATGGTCTACCTTTCTCCTTGTATTCGTATTACTAAATGCTCTATGGAGTTTTTCGTGTATACTGTATGCAATCGTAAATCTTCAATGAAATGTCAGCTATTATGTGGTACCTACCAAACTGCATCTGACCACTGTATCTGACCAAATATGTACTTATCTCCACTTACCATCGAGGACCTACCCATGTATGCTTCTGCCAACAAGGAATGCAGACTAACCTCACGTATAAGTCCATCTTCAATCTCAATTTGCCTACGAATTTGTTTCTTTTCTTCAGCTAGTTCAGCCCGTTTCTCCTTAAAGAATAAATATAGAAGAAAGAAAACGGGATTCCCTAGCTGAAAAATATATTAGTTTGAACATCCCGATTTCAACTTAACATGTTTTTTTGTTTGTGAATACTACTGATTATCAGAAATAGACGTTACGGTGAAATGAGGCTAATAATGCAAGTACTTCCCCCTCCCCCAATCCCCTCCCTCATACTTCTTTTCTCCGTCGTTTTCTCTCATTATCTCTTATTTTCCTCGCCCTTTCCTCTTCATCATCTTCCGAGTACAGTCCCTGTTAATAAATTCAAATAAATTTAGATGAAACAAGTGTCTACGATTGGCGTTAATTGAGTTGTCTCTAAGAGGTTTCACACTCGATCCTCACCTAATTACAACAATTAGACCTGATTTTTCTCCCTTTTCTTCCATCCCTATGCAAATTAGCCTGTGTTGACTTTAAGCGGTGTCCTTCTTTGAGTTGTTTACAAAGCAAGCAAACATCCCTTATGACCCGCAACATTTTTTTCCTTTTTTCGACAAGAATAATACCAGGCTGCCTTGCTCATTTTTTGCGAAACAAATTTTAAAAAAAACCAAATGTTAGCCCAAGGTTAAGCTCACCACTGAATCGAGATCCTCCTCTTCATTCCGTTGTCCTGCCGTAAAATCGTCATCATTTTGAGCTAAACTTGTACAATTCGTTTCAATTAGTTATGCTGAAAAACGGTTACACTAAACTTTCTCTTGCCTTGTTGATTCGGAACTTCCGAATTCACTTGGTTCGAAGTTCCAGGAGTAGCGGAAAGGTGAGGATTGGGAACCATATTGCGGGATACGATAGCAGAGGGTGCTGTAGAAGGAGGGACGGGGGGAGGGATAGTAGTATTGATTGGACTATGATGGACAGTCGAATAAGGAGGAATTGATGGCTGGGGAGGGGTGGGAAAGCTCTGCAATAGTGTCTTAGTCATCTACCTTTCACGCTCATTGATACCTGATAGGGAAGAGTCGATGAATGAGGTGGTTCCACGGAGATCGGGACACAAGATTGAGGAGACTGCGATGGATGATGCTTAATTCTATACTTTGCAAGATGACTTTGCATTGTACATGTAATTGGATATTTAGAAAAAGGAGAGAAACCTTGACTAGCAAACATAGCATAGACTTGTGCTATAACCTTCAAAATGTTCAGAAAAATCAATCAAGATCGAAATGCAGCCAAGTGTCTACACTATGACACTTCTATACAGACACACGCTAACACCCGATCAGTTTATCGCTCCCAGAGTGACCAGTTCAATCGGGTCACTAGTCGTTCGCTGTGTCACTATCCTACCTGTAAAAACTGTTGTGCGTATTCATTAGCCCTCTTCGCATCAGCCTCGATTCGATTCCTGTCGACACTAGGTCGGTGAGGAGGACCGCGTGCTTCTTTCTTTCGGGGAGAAACTGCCAATTTATGAGCAGCTTCCACTCTTTCATCGATCTCTTGCGGGGTGAATTCTTAATGACAGCTATCCTCCACAGTAACTTCTTACATCAACTATACATAAGCCGGGTTTGTGAATAGTTTGCTTACATGCAAATGTTAGCTTAACCGAGTATACCCAGATACACTGAAAGAAACACATAAAATACCTCTTGCTCCACGAACCAAAGACAGAAATTGGGAACCATTGGCTTTACTATCTTTCTGCAAATAATCAATGAATCAGTACAGTTATCGTAAAAATTACCTCGCAATTGAGATAGAATGATTTGTAGAAAAAGTCGTGAGTGACTAGAGCATTCTCCATCGAGCTCCTTCCCGAAATTCGCTTCCACTCCTAGAAAAGGAATGCATTAACCTGACAAAATATTCTTTTCTGTTCTGGAAGTAATATTAACAAGTAAGATGAGATACGGACTTCCTTATTGAGATTCCTTCCATGCAATCTTTGATATGCCTCTTGGACACAACTGAGTGACACAGCCACGACCACTTCTCCCTCCTTCACTTCAATCTGCAATCACATTGACACTTATCCACTAGTGCCTATCATCTCAATCATAGACACTAATAAGACAGCTCCTACATTACGCCTCTTCAGTGCAATACCCACTTGTAACAGGTCGTATTAGCGGAAAACCTCCCAAATGGTTCCTCTCGCATTGTGGATGACTGATGATGGGTAAAAAGAAAACCAACCTCTTTGGTTTTCAAATTGTTTCTGCTCGTTGGCGAGGATAAATCGGACTTGAGAGTTTCGAGAATGGCTTGGAAGAGCAAATTGTGGCCCTTAATATGATATAATCAAGAATAGATTTTGAATTGTGGAATGAAAATAACTTTGAATTTGAAGTAGGTGAAAGAGCCTACCTCCAGATACTGTCTCAACAGAGCGGGATCGGCTGCCTTTTGTCTCTTCTGCTCTTCAACTCTCTCCATCCTCAACCATTTCATCACCACTCCCCGCTTCCGTTCACCCCACCATTTTGTACAGCAATCAAATAAGAAGACTCACTTTTCTCTGCTAATCCTACACCCATTGATGGCGTCTTGTATGCTTTGCTCGTTTTCTTTCGTCAACGCAGGGAAATAAGCGCGGTCTTTACAGAGAGCGTGTCCCTCAAACAGTGCATTGCCTATACAAATACCTCACTCAGTTCATTACCTTATCTACAAGATCATCCATCAACTGTCTCATTCCTCCGTTGAATTTGAACACACGATTAACGAAGGCGTCCAGACCTTCCTTTCCGGGGAGATACTTATCTCTGCAATAAAAAATATTCGTAATTTGAAATATTTATAAGATCGACGTAAACATCAGCCTAATAAAGATTGTGACAAGACTAATAATAAAGGACATACGAAATCTCGCATATGAGTTTGTCCAAGGAGTATCCTTTCTCCAAAGCGAGTGCCTCTCCATCCGAGACAAGGAACGCACGAACGAAACGAGTAAAGTCCTCCTCAAATGAAAGAACGATCGGTTGAATCACTTCACCAGGAAAACTCATAAACGTTTAGTCATTAAATAATTAAAAAATAAATCGTTAAAACAAAACTAACCGCTTCGGATGTATTGAACTTCTCGAGAGACTTGATATAGTGATTATCACCACGGGGATACAGAAGAACTGTCGCGTTCTCCTACAATAACCAAGGTTAAACCCGCTATTCAACTCCATACAAAGATTTTTTAACTTGAGAAGTGCCTTTACTCCAGCCACAAAATTGCGAAACTAGAGTATCTCACAATTAGATTAGATGTTTTTATGTTTCAAAGCCCTGATATGTCTAATTCTCTCTGTCCCCGTCGCGAGTAGTCAGTCAAGCGCCAAGTGAGAATCAAGAGGATACTCAAGATATCTCGGCACCTCGGACTGAGTGGGCTTTTTAAAGAAGATTTGAAGTCCTAGACCTCTCCTATCTAGATCAAGTTTCCCCTCCTTTGGACCCCAACCCTATGTTATGTCGATGTTAGGTGATAAAACCGAAAAACCGATATGTCTAATATTTTCATACAAGTGTTTAATTCTTTGTAAACCCATTTATTGATCTCATTGTCAGAAAGATTAGGGTGTTCAACCATTACTATAAACTGAATACCCTGAAGAACTTACGACCATCTCGTTATTGCTCAGCTGCTCAGCTTGAATATTCAACAGGTCGACTGTCCCACTCATCTCTTCGTCTTCCTGCGAATGAGTCATCTGTTCCCATTCTAATCACTCCTTTGATAAGACATAAGCTCTTACCTCATAGAGGTCTTCTCCACCTGATGAGTCCATATGGTTGAATTGAAGTGCTTCACTGAAGCAATAAATTAGAAAAATTAATAGCTAGAAGAGTCAAAGTTATTTTGCTTCCATTGTAAATATAATTTACCCATTGTTTAAAGGATCCCACAACCCACTTTTTGGCACTATATTTGGCGACTGTCACGTGATAGAGAATCTCGCAATGTGCAACATTTATATTTTGAACTTTTCACCAAAGTGCCTCCCTGAGGCGCGTTTCGCCGAGAAAGTTGGTATTCTAATTGGGGTTTAGATCGTAGGGGTAGGGAATAATCGAGTAAAAAGGCAGGGGAGGCCTCATTTCCATGCGCACTTTGACCGCGCTCGCCCATCACCGATCAATAATGACTTGAAATGAATGAAGGAGCGCGCTCAAAGCGCGCATGGAAATGAGGCCTCCCCTGCCTTTTAACTCGATTATCCCCTCCCCCTACGATCTAAATCCCAATTAGATTACCAACTTTCTCAGCGAATAGCGCCTCAGGGGGCACTTTGGTGAAAAGTACAAAATTGAAATGTTGTACATTGCGCGATGCTCTTTCACGTGACAGTCGCCAAATATAGTGCCAAAAAGTGGGTTGTGGGATCCTTTAATTTTGTCCTCGCACTGATTTTATAGAACTTACTAAGATCAGCATTTTTTTGTTTGACCTTTTAGGTATACGTTACGCTATTTTTCTCTAATTACACAATGCAATCTGCGAAAAGAATGTTTGGACAAGTCTTGTCACAAGACCAGTCCCACGTACGTTCATGACCTACATCTAAAAACGGCGCACTCTGAAACTACGGTATCTCTACCGTACACCGCTAAAAATGCACTTAAATAGTGATTATCTCAATATATATTCCAATTTATTTATTTTTTATTTAGAAACTAGCAATATTTGGAGAAGGTGGTACACTCTCGAACCGAAGAAAATACAAAATTTTTTAATTTTTTGACAATTAAAATGTTAGCTATCGCGAACTGAGTGTGCCGTGCCTAATGCATTTTCAATGTCTGCGATTCCTTCAAATGAACGGTCGTGAGTCCATGTCCATGAACCAATAATGTATCATCTTCGCCTAGGTTTAAAGAATATGAACATATAAAAGCTTCTAGAAGATCACATATCTTTGAAGCATGTGATGGAAAGCACACAGATTTAGCTGTTGCGTAATCTTCATCAAGATTCTTACTTGTCGAATGTAACATCGCTGCTTAATGGAACCTCGCCGTCGTCGAATCCTCCACTATCGTTCATCCTGCAAAATAAACACGCCAATCTAATATTTTAATACGCAAACGTACTAGAAACGAATAACACGACATTTAGTCGAGCCCCCGCAAACCGCGTGCGTGTTTCACGCGGCCGTGAAATTCACTCAATATTCTTGCATGTTCATACATTTTTAAAAAATAAAAGTACGCAATACGCAAATGTTTAAATAAGGTAAAGCGTACTTATAATAAGTAGTACTTCGTGAAAAAGCTGCCTACTACGTTCATGTATGTTTTACAAAAGAAGTACTAAATTTCACTATTGTTTTAAGCAGCTAATACACCATAAAGCAAACCATACTAAAAACCAACAAAACAATTTAAGACAAGTGAGAAGTATGCTCTAATTGAACTATGTACGGTAATACCTGAGGTAGTTCGATCGCAACACGCGCACAGTCAGCCGTTCGCATTAGCTCGTCGTGTAATTTCTAGACAAAAGTGAGATTTATCAAAAGACGCACGCTAGTACGGTAGTACACCAACTATAAATGCAAAATTTTGAAAGCTTCTTATTACTTCGTGGTAGCGTTTTCCGTGTTTTGGTGGTTCGCGTTACATTACCAAAAATCCAAGGTATTCCGAGTAAAGATCTTTGTTAGGCGAAGAATGCGCGAAATTAGACTTTTGCAATTTGAATTTTTTAGATGTACAGGTCGCTAAGAATGGATTTCTTCGTTTTTCCCACGCATGAAAATTGATTTTCTTGATAATCAGGGGATTTCTAAAGTGAACAGTCTAGCTAGGGCTGACAGTGCGTGTCGTAACACTTCTCACTTCTCGACTACACTTCTCTACTACATTTGTCGTCGTCCGTCTATGGACTACTTCTACAAATTTCGTTCAACCGTCACTCAAGTCGCTGCACAGGTTCTCAGTTAACTGCAGTTATTCTACGCTACTTCTGGTGAACGGAAACTACGGATTTGCCCGATGAATTTGTCCTGAATTTACTTGTTGTTGAGGTATCCAATGCACTTCCCGGGAACCCTGTTACTCGGGAGTACGATGTCGGTGAACAAATAGCATCGGCTGGTCCCGGTCTCTATTGGAAGGTCTTTGCTGGGAAGAAAAAGTCAACTCAACAAGTAAGCAGATTCTTGTCGTAATGTATTCCACTCTACACATACGTGGACTTCTTTCTTTCCGATAATTTTATAGACATAAAATGACACCAAGTAGAAGTTTACCAACGTGCTTGCTAATTTTAAACTTGCTTGGTTGAACTGCTAAACAGTCTCAGCCTATTAAATCCGACGTGCGAATCAGCTCGATGTATTTAGAGCACGACGTTTTACCTATCCGAGTTCATTCATTCTTTATCAACACTAGTTATTGATAATACATAAAATTGATAATGGCACAGAATTGGAGTAATATAACTAGTAGGTTAAGAGAGTCAAACAGGTGACTCAATATGATTAGCAATTATGTTAAGTTAGATAATTTAGCACAGTCTTGCGAAAAGCAATAACGGATTTGTCAAAGGTATCATCTGGCAATCTATTCCAACTATTTAGTCTGCGAAAAATAAAAAATTACTGGAATTTAGAACTTCGAGATCTTGGAATAGGAAGCTTGAATCTATAGGCTCGAGTTCAAACATTGCTAGTAGATACAATAAATGCATCGTAAACTGGAACGCCAATTAGTTTCACATGAAGCTTAAACGTAGTGACTAAGTCAGTAACGGCCCTACGACGATCTAATCTCTCAATGTTCATAGTAGCAATTCTATTCTCATAACAATCATCAAGGCCTCTACGTCGGAAACACAAGCGTGAATATAACCTCTGAACACCCTCAATCGAATAACTAATGTAACTATTGACAGGCGGACACCACAATTCGGAGTAAGTCTCTAGAATTGGTCTAACATATGAAGTATATAACCTCGTGAGTAGTGAAATGTTATTAATAATAATACTTTATCATGCAATATACAAAGAAAAATATGTGAGGAGAATACAGAAAGGGAAATACACGGATTGCACAATGTAATACAACATCGCTACAAGGCAACGAGGAGGAACAAGTTATTAGTCTTAAATGACCTTAGTATGACTCTTAGCCTTAGCACAAATAGGATGAATATGATCATCAAACTCAAGCTTATTAGAATAAGTCAATCCCCGGTCAGTATATGAAGAAACAATGGGAAGGGGAGAGCCCCATAGCGAGAAAGTGAAAGGGGGATGAGAAGGACCTATCAACATACGTACAGTCTTCGTAGTGGAAATGGCCAGTCCATGCGAAGCAGCCCACTGTCCAATGATATCAATGGCTTGCTGCAGTTGTTGAGGATTGTCCCGAGCAGTGATGTGCGCCTAACTGGCATATTTTTGGGAATCTTTGAAAATGCGGGTGCCGCAAACTAAAAATTTGCGGGTGCCATCTAAAAAGGCGGGTTCTGATTTTTAACGCTGGGCGGGTAGCAATTCGTGAACAGCTAGTAGAGAGCTTTCAAACAAATAAAAAGTTTGTGAAAATCGGTTGAGAATTGACCGAAATCGTTTGACTGGAACAACACTGGAATATTCCTGTAATATTCCACCCCAAAACTGTTTTCTCTATTTAGGAACTTTTCCCACCCGCTTTTCAACTTTTCTGGGCCAGAATTTTATGGAGATTTCAAAAAATTAGAAAGCGGGTGCCGAATCTTTCGAATAACACGTGTTTTCACTGTGTCGTCCAATATTCAGTTGGTTAACGAATATTCCACCCCACACACATCACTGGTCCCGAGTCTAGATCTTCGGCGTCGTCGTCGTCGTCGGCGTAGATTGTACAATAGACCGACGGAGGGAAAAGACGAGGGAGATAATTGATGAATAATATGAAAAGGAGTGGGCCCAGGCAAGAGCCCTGAGGGACTCCTGAAATTACCCTATACGCCCTAGAGTCACTCTCGCCAACTCTCACACTTTGAGTACGACCGATTTGAAAAGATTCGAGGAATCTATGCAATGAGCCAGAAATACCGAATGATGACAAGGTAGACATAATAAGATTGAATGGGAAAGAATCGAACGCTTTGGATAGGTCGAGATAGCATACACTCGCGTATGATTTCTCATTTAGAATACATTGAAAGTGAGATAATGACAAGAGCAGAGCAGATGAACAAGATCGCCTAGGCCTAAATCCGTGTTGAGAGGGGTGGAGGAGGTCATTGTTATGTAGATAACGGTAAATAGTTCTAGTTAGAATGCGCTCGAACACTTTGCTAGTAGAACATGTTAATGATAGGGGCGATAATTCGATGGGTCTAGTCTACTTCCTTTGTTTTTGTACAAAGGTTTTACAATGGCATGTTTCCATATGGTTGGACACGACCCATGTATTAGGTTGTCCAGAGAGTAATCCAAGAATTTTTTCGGAATTTTTTCTCTCGACCGTTTCAACAGATCTCAATCTTATACTTGTACTACCACCTACGGTCCTTGAACTTTATTATTACCCCAGACTTGGACTGGTGCAGCTACCTACTTTTACTATTTGGTCGTAAGAGCAAACTTATCAAAACCATTCTCCCCTTTGGCTCGCACTATTTTAACTGAAAGTTGATGACCAGCTCCTGTTGTATCTTCAACTTATAGAGCAAGAATGCTCCTATGTATGGGTGACAAGGTTTGGTCAAACTTGATCACGCAGAGAAAATAATGAGGGAAACGTAAAAGAGTTGCCAAAACGAGTAGCGTGCTTCGTTCTTTCCACTTCTCAAAAGAATGATGTATCGTGAGGCGAACTTACCTATAGGGGATTAAAGAGTACTTTTTGAAGTGTGCATCTATATCTTTATTAGTTAATTTAATTGAGATTTAGCATAGAAAAATCGTAGCGTTCGAACACAACTGGCACCGCGGTATTAGGTAGCCCCTAGGGCAGGGGACCCTTTTCGGACAATGTTTATTTAACATGTTTAGGATGATATCTGAAATAAGTATTAGTAATATATCATAGGCAGTAGTAATTCAGATATAATCGCTTTACAGTCTCTTGCTTATCTCTCGCGGAATTTGAGAAACGTTTGTTTTAGAAAAACCACCACCAAGAGCAATTCATTACCGTAGCACCCTAGGATTAGCCAATTTAGACTAGTCATGATCAAGTGGAAAACGCAAGGGCCTAAGTATCCTAAGACACTAATGCTTATTTTTCACTGACCTAAGAAACAAGAGAAAGGTGCAGAGTTTCCAATATCACTCTACTTTTCGCAGGGAGTGAGCAAACCCGAAGTATTTTCAAACCAAATTAAAACATGAATTTGTCCTCAACCTAAAGTATACTAACATTTTTAGAATCCTTACTACACTTGTTCCCTGGTAAGTGGTGTTTGGTCTCAATCACTCCACCCCTAGCAGTAGAATGGCAGTCGAAAACTACCCTTGAAAAAATCAGATGTCCTTGATTTAGAGCAACACACCAGGAAGATATCACACTGTAAGCTTATAACAATTATGTCATTGAGTAACACATGGACACATGTATCTATCACTGTCATCTTTTGGCTGATAGACAATGCCTTGAAAGAAAGAAAAATAAAATGCTAGAAACAAAAATTTCTTGGATTACTTTCTGGACAACCTAATAGTAGAAAGCGATTGAACAATATACATAAGGGAGGAGCTATAGAATCAGCAGTACCCTTGAGGAATACATACGGTATACAATCGGGCGAAGTAGAGTTCTTCCTAGGAAGTTTACGACAAGCGTAATGAACTATACTGGGAGTAATGTCTACAAAGTCAAGAGAACAAGTTGGACGATCAGGTGAAATGGAAGGAACAGGGGGGTTATTGAAAGAGGACGAGAATGAATCGGCAATGATATTAGCGATAGAAGGGGATCAGAAAACGGTATATTGCTTGGACCAGAGATCTAAGCGAGGAACTATGCTTGATTCTGGAGGAGGTAAAGTAAAGGTAAAGGATACAGCGACTTGAGATTAGGGTTCCGTGAGAGTAAGTATTCACATCTACGAGTATCTGTTCGAATGGAATTACGGAGAAGGCGGGATACACGGAAATAAGCTACCGAGATACTAGAGAACAATGTATTCCAGTCTACTGAGGAGATGAGCAAATTTGCAAAGTCGAAATCAGCCTTATGATAATCGGGAATTCTCTTATCAATCTTAAGAGGAGACGGAAAATTAACAATGAAATCAACGAGATTATGATCAAGGCCGGGAAGAGGAGGAGGTGCTGTACACGATGAGATTAAACTATTGGAGTTACTTATTGTTAGTACAAGATCAAGAATGTTAGGGCCACGAGTGGGGGATGTAACGAATTGATACAGATTAGCGGACGGAGTAAAATGGATTAGAGTAGAGGCCAGATGATGAGAGACAATGGGAGAATAGGGAAGGACTGACCAGTCGATGTCACTCACATTAAAGTCGCCTACGATAATCCATGGGCACGAATATGCACACATTAGGGAGTAAATATGAGACAAGAAATCATTGAAATTAGTCATGTCACAAGAAGGGGAACGATGTACAGCAGCGATGCAAAAGGAATTAGAATTAGAGGTGATATGACAAGCGATAAATTGGCAATAATTAGAGAAAGATTGGGATGACACAAGATACGGATGGAGACTAGGAAGACAGAGGGGAGCAACTCCTCTTCCAGGAATTGAAGGACGATCACAACGAAAAACATCATAAAGACCGAAACTAATCATAGAATCTGCAGTAGTATCAAGTTTTAACCAGGTTTCGGTGACAGCAAGAATTGAGGGATGAGAGATTTTTTGATAAGAGATAAGTTTGTTAACAAGGGAACGAGAACTAAGCATAGTACAGGTGAGAGAGGAGCCTGGAGAAGGGCGATGGGAGGACTCCTAATAGACAGGAGCATTGTAATAAGAGGAGGATGTACTAGAGGCCGCAACACAATTGGAATGAGACTGCGTAGCATTCGCGCGAGGAGTGGAAGCGTTGCTCTCGTCCCCCGAGGCAATCATTTCCATTCCGTCCTCACCTGTAGTCTTGCTCCGCTTGTCCGCCTCCCTTCTGTCCACGCTCGTCCTCTTCAAACTCCTTCCTCGTCCTCCTCTCGATCCTCCTCTTCCTCCCCGTCTACTCGATACCGTATCCTCATTCCGTCCCCGATTCCCTCCTGCCTGGCGAGACTGAGACTCAGATGGACGCTCATGTGTTTTGTTCAATCGTTGCTCACTTCGTTCAGGCAAAGGACGGGGGTTTTTCAGCTTAATAGCCTGTAGATATCTCACAATATACCTCAACTATCCCTCATCCGCATTCTTTTTTCCCGCATTCTCTCCGCAATTCTTTGTCGTAAGTAAGTAATCGCGCCTGATGTACACGTGCTCATTCTCACAAAGCTGGTTCAAAGTGCGATCCTTCCGAGCCACCTCGATAAGCGAATCTCTGAGGGCTTTCGAGCCAACGTCGACCTGCAAAGGTCTGCTCTTGCCGACCATGCCCTCGTTGTCAGGAAAGCGAAAGATGCGGACAGATTCGACAAGATCAGCCTTATCAGGAGTGAGAAGGGAACGGAGAGAAGGACTATCTGACCTCAGAATGATCTCAGTCAAGAGGCTTCGATCACTTACGGTCGTCGCCTCCGGGGTTTCCTCCTCCTTCAGTTGGCAAATGACCGCCGTTTGTTTTAATCCTCGATGACGTCGTGAGAAGACAGCGACTTGGTGACTGCCGCGACAACCAAAGCATAAGAAGGAGTCTGAGTTGAAGGAAGGGTCGAGTGACCACCTCCTGCATTAGGTTCCTCTTTCACCAAACGGGGGACATTCTCAGCTAATGCTCTCTTCACCTCTCCCATAAACTGATCCCGAAAACGACTAATCTCCTCCCGAATCGTCCCGCTCACCTCATCCTTCGCGTTTCTCCCATGACTGGGTCGATAGACGAAGGGAAGGGAATGGAGAGTGGGGAAGAGAAGGGATAAGAGAAAGAAGAGTATGAAAGTGAACAAAAGAGACCGAAAGACTGACGATGGGATCTGAAGTGGACGACACGACACAGAACACTGATAGAAGGACGAAGAGTTTGAGGGGATACCTCGCCCCGCAGCCACTGATTTCCTATATATTAGACGCTACCAACCAGTATGGGATCGCACGCCACAAGCACGCTGCCCTATCCACTTCTAAAGGCGAGTGACCGGAGGCCACGAACTAGTGAACCGCGCTAAGGAATAAACGTACTCGCAGGCTAGAACTAATAGAGCAAAGGAAAGCAAAGTGCAAAAGGTGGCAAGCGAGAGAGGGGGCCAGAGGTCGCCTCTCCTCGCGAGGAACAGAGGGTGATATCAAGAGTTCCGAAATTGCGAATGTCTCTGCGTCTCTACAAATTCCATGCTCTTTCGCCTCCAATCTCTTAATTTGAATACGAGTCTATTCTACGCAGCATGACGTTGTGTTTAGAGTTTCGTTCAGTAAATTAACACAATTCGGTTTACAGCCAGTAGCAGTATGGCTATTCGAGAAGAAGGAAATGGAGAAATGGTCAAAGGATGAGAAGGAGAACTTCGTAAACATAATCAAGGTATGCACTTGTCATGGAATCTGAATCCAATGAATCTTTTATGAATTCGGGTTGTATGTAGTCTTTGTTTAGCGAGGAGTGAGTCAATTGACTCGATTACGACATCCCCGTCTACTCGTAGTGGAACACTCGATCGAAGAATCGAGGTAGTCAGGGCTCTATTTGTTGTGTAAACAAAGGCATGTTCAGAGATTCGCTAGCATTCTGTACTGAGCCCATATTCGCCTCTCTTGCCAATTGCCTCGGAAAGCGAGACAATCTTCCCTCTGATTCGCATCTCACAGATTTCACTTTTCACGATGTAGAGATCAAACATGGATTGCTACAGGTATCATTCATCGATACTCGATTTGAAATTTGGCTGACTTTGAATTTTCATGAAAACCACGATATTAATACTTTTTTGTATGAGACAGGAAGTATACGGTATATTCTAGGTGGCTGAAGCTCTGGCCTTCCTCCACATCGATGCTCGAATGCTTCACAGGAACGTGTGTCCTGAGTCAGTTATATTCTCCTTTCCTTTCTTCCTTCTTCTTTTCACACAGTTTTACTATCTACACAGTCTACACAGTTTAAGACAACAATATATGATATATTTTATTTGAATGGGGGTCAATTACCTGCTGACAGTCACTGAGATCTAATCTTCTGCATTCAGATCAGTCGTTATCAATGACCGAGGAGCATGGAAATTGGCTGGATTCGACTTTGCTGTGCAGGGTGCGCCGGCTGCTAATAACCAAGTACTCTTTGTTTAATTCATTGCTGGATATCGTTTTCCTTCGAGTTGAGTGTAGTAGTGAATACCGTACTTAGTTTATTCTCTAGGTCACTTTCGATAATCTGGAGTACAACGAGGGAATGATGGCTGTGTGTCAACCTCTGCTTGAATTCCTCGGTCCTGAATACGTTCTGGGAGGGAAGATTGGACCGTACGCGGATATGTTCAGGTGAGAGTCGTCTTATGGCCTTTCTTAAGACTACTGTATTACCTGCAGATGGAACATGAGAATATTATCTCGCATATTTAATTTTAAAAAAAGCTATGCTTTCAGTTTGGGCATTACTACGTTCACAATATTCAACAAAGGCGCACCTCCAGTGAAATACAATGGAAAGATGGATAACCTGAAGAGGAATGCTGATAAGGTTGTTCTTCCCGATTTCTCCATTCTCGATGTTTGTACAGGGAGATGTAGCTCTAGTGAACAAGCACTATGTTATTACCCAACTAAGATTTTTTATTTACAGTTCAAATCGGTGCCAGAAACCTGCATGTCCAATATTCCATTTGCCTTTCGCGATGACTACAAGCAGTGTCTAAACTACACCCCCGATTTGAGACCGGATGCTACTCAATTCACCAAGGTACCTTCAGCTTTCTTTCTAAATATCTTATGCTGTTGTATGTCGATAGTTCTCATAAATACTCCATTTTGACTAGAGAAATACAGTTTTCCCATTGCCTTTATGACTTTTATGAACTTAGGTGAATAATGAAATGAAGTTAAGGTATTCAAGAATATTTCAGATTGCATACTTTGACGATCCTCTAGTGAAGACTCTTGTGTACTTCGAGTCTCTAATGCAGATGGACAACCAACAGAAGATGAACTTCTTCAAGAGTCTTCCACAAGTTATCAATCGATTCGAGAAGGTTAATATCTATTCCTTCCCTTGACTGTTCAATCGTCTCTTGCAGAGAGTTCTCATCCAGAAAGTGCTTCCGTTTCTTTGTGGGGAATTCACTACTCCCGACCTCATTCCTTTCATTCTTCCTTCAATATTCATTATCATTGAACAGTCCACTCAAAAAGAGTTCACCATTTCCATTCTTCCCTCTCTCATCCCTGTCTTCTCTGTGCAAAAGCCGTATCAGGTACTTGAATACACTCGATAGATATATGATCATATGTCTACATTTTCACAACATTGAGATAGTTCTTCTTCTTCTTCAACGAATGGAATTGCTTCTTGCGAAAGCTACTGAAGAAGATGTCAAGAAGTTTGTGCTTCCTCTTGTCTACAATGCCATTGGAAGTGACACTACACGGATACAGGTAAGAAAAGGGGATTAGTAGAGGATGTACGGTAGTTGGAAGGTAGATGGTGATGGTATACGGTAGGTAGAGAGTAAGAGGTATATGATAATACAAAAATACGATGACTGTGTGAGTTATGTTGTAGGAGTTGTGTCTGTCGATTATCCCGTCAATTGGTCGATTGGTGGATCGCCAGTCAATGAAGACTCAACTGCTTCCCAAACTGCTCAAATTGGCTACTGATGGAAGTGTTGTGGCGGTTAGTTTACTTTACTGTCTCTTCTCACTTTTTTCAAGAATTAGTATTAGTGACAGAGGACTAGGTGTAAGAATTTATCAAAAGACCTGATTAGAGACCAGTTATAAGGGTGGTAAGATGGACAAAAACATCGACACATGACAAGGGTAGCACTGTACGATGTAGTCTATATCTCATCGTACAAAGGCTGGTCAAGAACAACGAAATAATCGCCTGTAATACTCCTCCATTCTTCAATATCTATGTGAGAAAGAGGATCAAAATGCTCAACATTACCAATATCAACCGAGTCCTTCTTTCCCTTTCCATCACCCTTTGACTCTCTTCTATATATCTCAACATCTTGTCTATCAACCCCCCTACTATCGATATCCACATTGTATATCGGTGCTATCTCCTCATCTTTAACCGAGAAGGTATTACTGTGAGGACATCTATGTTTATCAGTCGCTATATCGTGAGAATACGCGATGGATGCCCTCTGATTGCAATAATTGAATGGACTATAGTATACCGTATTGCATACCTTGAGTCCAGTGGAGCAGAATCCACACGAGAGTCTGCACACTCGAAAGGCGAAAGGGAAGGCATCGCAACCCTCTCTGAACCACGGTTCCCAGAAGGAGCGAGAGGAACTCTTATCGAGGAAGTCCATTTGACTGAAAGAGGAGGAGATAAGACTCGAGGGGAAAGTGCGCGACCGTCGGGCGAAACTCGTGCACCATTCGGTCCCTCGGACATCTCTACAGTCCCCACTCTCCGATTGGTGGATGAGTGACGTCACCGCTTTCGTATACAATTGAGACGAATTGGAGAATCGGCGATCGAAGCTGAATTGAACGATGTTATACAATTGAGTAAAGCTGGGAATACAAGCGTACATTAGATTAAACAGTTCGTATGATACGGTATGGAGACGAACCACGAGGCACAACATTGAACGAAAGCGAAGTCTGCACTGTGCATGCATTGAGCAGCGAATCGACGACGATGAGATGACGAAAGACGCTGACAAGCTACTGACGTGAGACGATCCACACAACAAGGAGTACGACCAACGAGGGAAGAAGGGGAGGGCAGGGAGAGGAGGGACGAGACTGAAGGGGAGAGGAGACGAAGAGGAGACTCAAGAGCATACGTGGTCACGGACCCGACTGTAGGGTGTAGGCCACATATGTTGTCAGAAACCTAACTTGGTAGTCACTTCATTATACATCACACTTATTTGGTAGGCTAACAAAAATCACAAAGCATATACAGGCACCAAAAATAACTCTGCCCACATATGCTGAAGAGGAGAGGAGACGAAGAGGAAGAGGGGACTCACCCAATGGAGGGAGGAGGAGGAACATGACTTGGATGAGATGAAGGGAG
The DNA here is from genome assembly GCA_900490955.1 of Micoletzkya japonica. Lineage (NCBI taxonomy): Eukaryota > Metazoa > Nematoda > Chromadorea > Rhabditida > Diplogasteridae > Micoletzkya > Micoletzkya japonica. The sequence goes on from LS934912.1 coordinate 90,662, forward strand.
ACGAAGAGCAGTAACGAATGCACTTGTTTGGAGAAGACTGGAGGTGAGGAGAGCAGTGATTGGAGTAAACAGTAGAAGGGAGGGAGGAGAGTCGATGAGACTGTTGACTGTCGCGCTCTTTGCATACCCTTCTCTCATTAATCACACCTTCTATTTATAGGCCAACTCCAAGCTTCATCGTCTTAATAGTAAATACTTTATTACGGGTTTTATATTCAGCTATAGTTAACAAGGTCAGTAGAGGGTCTGGCAAAGTGTGGGATTCTTGGCGACTACTGGATTGAACTTGACAACAGCTCGACTTCGACTGAAAGAGTATCCCTCCCCCCGTGTCTCCCTCTCCCCCTCCCCCCCTCACTAACCTCTGTGCACAATATCCACAAGTCTTCCTACACACTCTGAAGGCCAATGCCGATGTCTCACAAGGAGCATCTCGAAGGTAGTCGATTCCACCCACGATGTTACTCAAGTCCTGCAAGGAACAGTCCCTCCTGCATCACTTACTCTTCTCTTCCCGCAAATGACCCACCTTGTTCCCAAGAGGCATCCGTCTCCATATCTCCGATTTGGGGTTCTTGTCGACCAACTGAATGGAAGGGATGAGAGTGAATGGAGTGCCTCGCTACCTTCTGTGTTATCAATGCCTCGCAGAACCTCGCAGTTCTTCTATCGATGCATTGTGCAGACGGAGACTGCAGCATTCGTTCCACATCCATGTCGTACATTTCATCCCCTGATTCGATCTCACGACCTGAAGGGAAGAATGAAGAGGAAGGGAAAGGGAGGGATACCGTCGAGAGTACGTCTTTCGATGTCGTTGGCGAAGTGACAAGCAATGCAGCATTGGATGAAACTGAAGAAAGAGGAGGACTATGGAAGATGAGGAAGGGAGTGCAAGGGAAGGAGGGACAACTTGCCTGAAATCCGCGTTGCTCCTACACTGCAAGTTGAACCTATCGGGGTCTCGACGGTACATGGCACGGCAGACTCCTGGAAGGAGACACTGCCAATCTATTGCTAAGGCTTCCCTCGGTATCCTTCCTTCCCCTTTACTCCCTCTTCACTCCCCTCAATCACCTGCATTGAGTGTATCCTGACAACACGGAGTGTTCTTCGAGATGTCGTTGTTATCCGTCATATTCAACTGAAGCAACAACTGAAGGGAACCAGCTGGCCCCCGCTTCGATGATCTCCATAGGGCTTTCTTACGAGTATAGCCATTGACTGGAATGAAGCTGAGATGGATTCCTGCCTAGAGTGGAGTCACCTGGATGGATTGCGAAGATGAGGGAGAGTAGA
>LS934912.1:92060-104783 GCA_900490955.1 Micoletzkya japonica
GGGGGGGGGAGGGGACGAGGGACGACGGAGGAGAGGTTACAGGCGGTCGAGTGACACTCTGCCGACGTGTGAACCGTTTACGGAACATTCGGTCGTGGGAGGAAGAAAACTGGAAGAGATGAAAAAGAAGAAGAAATGAGTACACAAGAGGAGGACATAGGGGATCACCATGATTTTACGGAGATTTTACAACTTTTATAAGCATGTATGAAGTACCTGTAAGGGTTTGGTGCGGGCCATGAATGTCATGCAGATGATGATCAGAACCAGACATGGGCACGGACCAGTCCGTCCGGCGGTTGGGCCCTCATTTTGCCTGAAACTTAAGTTTTTTGATAGGCACCAGTATGCATGACATCTAATTGGTAGGTTAATAAAAAAGTTGCACATTATTCACTGATAGGCCCTAAAGTAAGATAGTTGTCGGTAACTCTGCCCACACATGATCAAAACAGGGCAAAGAATCTCTTCTGATAATTAGTATACGGTAGTCTTCCCTCCAATGTACGGTAGTTTTCCCTTCAAGGTTCGTGTCCAATCCCTGGTTTGTCTCGGGAAACTACTGCCAACCCTCGAGTCGTGGATGGTCACAGAACAGGTACTCCTTTTCATCGTTTTCCATTTTACTTGTCTTTATTTAACGAAAGAAAGTATGACAGAAATATGAAGCCGACATATAATTTAGGTTCTGCCAGTCCTTCCCCGTATAACGAGTAAGGAACCCGGAGTACTCATGTCTATTCTTGGTGAGTACACGATTAGGAAGACAATAGTTATTTGGGAGGGAGGGATGAGTAGATTGCATATGCTTGAGGAATCTACAAACTGGCCTTCGAAAGTGAGAAGGTTGGAGTGGGAAGGGAGCAGCTGGCCAAGTCTGCACTGCCTTTCCTTATGGCGACTCTCGTCGAGAATACTCTCAATCTCGGACAATTCGAACAATTCGTCACCCTTGTCAAGTATGCTTTAAATCTCAGTTGAGCTATTCTCATCTGAAATATGTGATTAGTTAAATATTGCAGAGCGATGTTGGGTAGAGTTGAGAAGGAACAACGTAATCGACTCGAACAATTGAGTGCAGGCGAAGAGGCACAGAGGTCAGTTTTCTATTGGGGATCTACTCTCTTCCACTATATATTCACCTAAACCTCACAACAACCTATCATAGAGGATATATCCAACGAGGGGCAGTTAAAAGATCGCGAAAGGCACGTGTATGCTAATTGGGGTTTAGATTGTTTCACTCTCTGCGCTCTCCTCACTTTTCACGGTCTCTCGCTCGAAGAGTGGTTGTTCTAAGCGCGATAATGAAGCTTAAACGCAAAATCAGAAAGTGGGAATGCCTGATTCATAATCAGGGTACTCCGATCCATATCATGACGTAGAGAGTGACTATTGTTAAAAAGTGGGTTGTGGGACCCTTTAACACGTAATAGGAACGGTTGAGAGACCTCAATAATCTTGACGATATGCATACTGTTCTCCCTGCAGATCCGTTCCCAGTTTCGATACTGTAATCGCATCTACTTCATCAGCTGCGAATGATACTGTAAGAATTCTCGTATGAAATAAGAGAGTAATATCGATTGATTTAGGTTTCTGCTGATTTGAGTGATTTAATGGGATCGAATACAATGAAGAAGAGTGTGTCGACGGGAGGATCATTGTCTCTTGAAGAGAAGAAGAGATTGACTGCTGAACAGCACAGGGGACCGAGTGATGGTAAGGGATGGGGAGATTGCTCAACTTTCTTTGAATAATAAGTAGATATTGCGTTGTGAAACGATGTATGTAGTATACCCCGTTGAGGTGTCTCCTTTCCCCTCTCCTCTTCCACCCCCTTCCCTACCGTACCCACCATGTCTACCGTACCCCCTCCCTCTTCATCTCTCGATCCCTTCGATGCTCTGCTCTCCTTCCCCTCTTCCTCCAAACCCTCCCAACCGTCCTTCGATGTCTCTCACTTCCTCAACTCAACAGGTATCTCCTTCCCTTTCCCTTCCCTACAGAATCCCTCTCAGGAGTCTCGCCCCCTCAACCATCGTCATCTCCCTTTCCCTCGCTGGTCCCTCCCCCTTCCAATGCCTCGCTCTCTAACCCTCTCTTCCTCCCCCAACCTCCTCGTTCCACAAATGCTCCCATCCGCGTGCCGACCACTTCATCAACTAATTCCCTGGATTCGCTCTTTTCCTTTCCATCTTCTAAACCCCAACCTTGCCTTAGTTCCCTCGCAGGTATTCCTCCTCCCCCTCAATCTTCAATTTCTCCTTCCCTTCAACCTCTGAAACCCGCTGTTAAATCAGCACCTCCCTCTAAAGATCCTTTCGCCGATTTACTAGGATAGATATTATTATTTATGAGGGTACTAATCAACGTACATATTTATAATGTGTTTAACTATCACTTGCCCTGTTAGTAGCTAACTACTAGAGACATATTAGAGTAATTCTATTTGTAACATATCAACTACGGTTATGTTGTGATGTACACGAAACAAAGAAAATTCATTGACCAAACGGCAATTTATGCACTCTTGGACATACAATTGGTTATGATACAGTGAAACCTGCAGACTAGTATGTAAAGTATAGCGGAATACCAAACAGAAGACGTATCACAGTCGGGTCACGCTGGAATAAAAGTGGATTACGGTAGCTACTCAGAGGGAAGTCGTCGCTTTACGACCAGGATGTACTTGCCTGAAATTGATTAGCTATTCGATATCTTTGAAGTACCGTAACCCTTTTTCTTTCCCAATCTTAAACCGAAGTAGTTACCTTGTCTCGCAATACTCAACATGTAATCCTCGTAGTAGATACTCACGTTGTACGTCTTTCCCTGAAATACCCCACTATGATGAACCATTAGAGAGCATGAGTGATTGGAAAGGTTACTGTAGTCGTTCATTTTCTAAACTCTTATTTGATGACAAACCTCAGGAAGAGCTGACTGCAATGCAACAAGCGCTTGTATGTGTTTAACCGAAGATTCGCGGTTAGCGAAGTCTCCTTCAGATTTGATGACAGCATTGTCACTTATGACTATGAATCCTCGCTGGTCGGGTACTTTGGATAGGAATGAGAAGGAAGTATCCATCTGAGGGAAAAGTGCACTTCATCCATTCAAAACATGGTCAGGTATCAACAACGAACCAACATTTCAATCGATAACAACTCATGTTTTGCAATAATTTATCATCATCTTCAGATAAAATCTATGCGACACATACCCATACCGTATTATCACAGTATATACATAAACAACTATAAATATGTCAGAATGTAAATCAAACAGCCATTGAACCCGTTGTCTTGTCCATCTTCTCTAACAATGCTTTGAGACCTTCGTCGAACTTGTGACATCTGCGAACTTGTGTTAGAGATTACGGTAGTTAGAGTACCGTACTACCTTATAGGCATATCTATTGCGTAGAAAGCGTTCTTCAATGCGTAATCCGCGTACAACTCGTACAACTTTTGCAGTATAATATCCTATAATTAGCTGATTTAAAGATTACAAAAGACAGAAAAAGCGAACCACATTCGCAGTCGAAGCGGAGGACGTAACAACGACGAATTTGACACCCGTTCGGGTTTGAAGACAAGATAGACGGAATTGACTCGTTTCCAGTACCTGACCAATAAAGATGATCATTTTTTTCCTTTACGACTGAATACAGTATGACTTACCTCGATACCAGAACTCTTGAGAACAGGAGACAATTGAACGGCAATTGTGTACAGGGAATGGAACATACTGCTCAAGATTATCTTCTCGTTCGTTGAAATTGAGGGAGGACAGAATGTCAGATTCACCTTAATAAATACAGGAGACGAACGATAATTGGATATAAGTTACCGGGAAGTTATCTTGTTGGTCGAGATATTCGAGTACATTGTGGTCGACGCCTTGCAATGTGAAACGAGTGCCCGATACAGGCGATCCATTGACTGCTGATACGTAGTATCTAGAGATAACGAGCCATTCTCCCACCTCCTTCAATCATACCAAAAATGCTTCCATACACTCTGGTCTAAGACCGAAAGGGATAAATGAAGAAGATGACTAACCGCAATCGAACGCCGTCTCTTTCCCCGAACACAACTGTCGCTTTCTGATCCACTTCTTCCAGTACAACACTGAAATCAACGGTTTTCAAACGCATAATTGATATAGCTCGTCTGGAATACATACAATTAACCACAAACTAATAAGGTAGTTGTAAATACCTCAGAGGATACCCGAAAGTCCTCTCCACCTCACGATTCTCTCCTCTTGCTTCGTAGTCATAGATTAGGGACCCAGCTCGACTAATGACGAACACTTGATAGATTGACATTCTGAATCACGTGAATTAGTTAACGTAACACAAACCAAAATTATGAATAAACATGAGATTCATAAGTTACTGGCTAACTCGAGAATTCCGGAGATAGATCCGTAGAAAAGTAACTTACGAAATTACACTTATCCTACGGTAGGAGAACACGACAGAGCCAACAGTAATTCCAAATTTTACATTGCTTCTCCCAAATGCCAATGTCGTTAGTGTCGGTGAAATTGCATGTTGACTTAATAGTTTCGTATGTCTGCCTTAGAAACTATCGGCTCCCCCTATGCAACATGATCAAGAGATGTATTTTGAACCTATCGTTCAGTTTGCGATTGCGGTCATTCCCTCCTAGCGCCAACTCAGTCTCTTTCAAATTGTAGCACTGCTTTCTTACTTCTTCTCTATTCCATTTACTTCTTCATCTGAATGTGTTAAAGGTATGATTTGGTGTATAGGCGACGTGTCCTTTGTGAGATGTATGAATAGGAATGCGATGCGGTCTCTCAATGAGAGTATCCATTTCACCTATGTACTGTCTCTCTCGCTCCCATCTCCCCTCATCTCTTCTCCTTATCCCAACAGTTGACCTTCCAGGCAATGAACCGACTTTTTCTCTTACTTCTACTCGTTCCGTTGTCAACGTGGTCTCATTCGCATTCCCATGAACCAGCTCACTTCAAGTATTCCAAGGAAGCCAATGAGGTAACTATTTATTGTGGAAGATGATATAATGTTTTGTTAAGGCTGCGCTAGAAGAACAAGCATGGGAAGAGGAACATGGACACAGGTTCCTGCATGTTTCATATATTTAAATTTGTTCACTGTTCTAATCAATCAATCAAGAGGCTTTGAGCTTAATAACACGCCGTGTTGCCAGTTCGCGATGTGCGCGATTGCATAAGCACAGTAGGCGTGTAAAGTAGGTATAGCGCTGTGTCAAACTTCGAATATTAAAAAGTTGAAGGCTATGCAAACCTTTAGAATGTATCTTTTGAAATAACTATGGCTCGCATTACACGCTGATAAATGCATTGGTCGCAACAATATAAAGAAACAATTTGTTTTAACCGCTTTGACCATTTTGAATGAGAGGCAGTTGGAGGCCATGGTTGCCATACGGACCATTCAAATTTTTCCCGCCAAAAGTTCGACCGCGTTGCTTGAGTGTTACGCACTGCGCGTGTGTTACACGGCCCGGACTACAGTGCATTGGTTAACACGGCGTGTAATAAGTGATGTATTTGCAGTCACGAACACCACGGACATTCACACGACTACGAGTGAGTCCTTTTCTTCCTTTCCACAATTCAGCATTTTGAAGTGCTCTTTAGAAGTTGATCTATGGAGTCTTACAGGGAGGATGCACATGGACACGCGCATACACACGGTGACCACGCTGACGGGTCAGTTGGTGGAATTGAGCTATTACAGGGAGTAGGCAGTCTCGGTCTGCAAAGGGAATATATTCACTCTTGTAATGTAATTGGTGATACGGTTGTGGTAGTAAGGATTACGGTAGATAGAAGGGATCGTCTCATGAAATGCCTTCTAGCCACGGTTCTCACGGTCACTCACATGAAGGAGGAGGATGTCCCTATGCTGGAAAGGAAGCGTCGAGTGGAGGACATGGGTTAGTGGGGGGGGGGGGGGGGGGATATATTGGTATAGGGTGATTGGATGAATCCTTTTCGAGGGAATCTATTGCAGTCATTCTCATGGAGAAGCGGCTGCTTCGCATTCTAATGAAGGAGGATACACAGGGTAAGCAGTAAAGTACTAGGTTGTCAATGAGAAGATGTGGACTGCACTTGTTTGCATAGTCTCCCCCATACAAGAAGCCCCTCTCAGATCGCTGTCCTTCATGAACGATGCCCGTACTCGTCTATGGGTGCATGCGATTGGCTCGACTCTTCTCATCTCCATCGCTCCCTTCATCATTCTCTTCTTCCTTCCCATCGAGGTCACTTGTTCTCCTACAACCCCTCTCCCCCCTCTATCCCCCTCTATCCCTCCCTCTTCCAGGCCAACACGACGGAATCAGCTCCGATGCTTAAAGTTCTTCTCGCTTTTGGATCGGGGGGCTTGCTTGGAGATGCATTCCTTCACCTCATTCCTCACGCGGGTGGCGGAGGCAAGCACACACAATATTTTACTGCACGATACATCTCGTTTCTCTTGGTCTAGTTACTGTAATCTACTCAATGCACGGTATACGGTAGATTCAGGAGAAGAGGGAGGTCACGGTCATTCCCATGGAGGGTCTCATGGACACTCTCACTCACACGGAGGACCCGGAGCCAATGTTGGAGCATGGGTTCTGGCTGGTACGCATTCTACTTCCCGCCAATTTACCCATTTGAATATTAACTTGTTGCAGGAATCATGGCATTCTTGTGTGTGGAGAGACTCGTTCGAGTAATTAGAGGAGGGGAAGGAGGACATGGACACTCCCATGGTAAGGAGTGGAGGGGAGGGAGGAGAGAAGTTGGGGAAGGAGAAGACATTCACCAGTTGACAGATGAAACACAAGAGTAATAAGGAGATTGTATAGGGTTGGTAAAGGTTAAGGAGGAAATGCTTGCAGGCCATTCACATTCGAAGAAGGCGAAGCATTCAGATGACGAGGAGGAAAAGGAAAAGAAGGATTCGAAGAAGGTGACTCAGGGTTTGATTATTATTGCAGCCTGAGACATTTACCTTATTTTAATACAATTGCACAATCATAAGATATGATTTTTATGTACTTTTGCATGATAGGTATGGTTAAGGTGGAGAAGAAGAAGGGAGAATCGTGCGATGATTCGAGTGTCAAGAGTATCAAGGTAGGACTCCTCATGAATACGTTCCCTTGCCATCCCTTCAATCAGTTCATAACAGGAAGAACCACACAAGCCTCATGTAAACGAAGTAACCAATCAGTTCCATCTTGGCTATTATCCCCTTGTGCTTATCCCCCTCCCTGTCCCGTTGTCTTTAGGATGTATACCATATTCCCAAATCGGTCATTTTACCAAAACCAGCGAACCACCATTTTCTCAAATCGGTCATTATCCCAAAACTTGATACGTTCAAGGTGATAGTGTCAAGTGGATGGCGTACTACAGGTTAGAGGCAAACGTCGCACATAGTTGCTTCTCTCAAGTTATAGTATTACTTGATAATTTCAAGATGATAGTGTCCAGTTAGTGGCACTGTGCAATGAAGAGTCAAAATGAGCCAAGTAATGTCCATTCAGCAATTTTCTCATGAACTACTGTTCATGAGAAAATTGCTGAATGGACATTACTTGGCTCATTCTGAAGAGACATTTCCTAGACTTCACCCCTCTACTCTACACCTACTCTACACCCTAGACTCTACATTCTTCCTCTTATGGCTGAGGAAAATGTTGCGTCAGCAGTCACATTCCTATATTGTGAAGCGGCATGAACAGAGTCCAGACGAAATAGGAATGAGATTACTGACGGAACGTTTTCGCCAATAATAAATTATAACTGAAGAAAATCAGTTCAGTTATACATGTCTGAATAAAGGTTATGTATCCTATAATTCAGTATGAGATTCCCATCACAAGTGTTTAGTACTTGCAGAACGAACAGAGGAAGTAATCTTTGCACTCCTCTCCTGAACCAAGTTTCAAATTTCATTGAAACTATCAAGTAATACTATCACTTGATAGTATCAAGTGTGCACAGCATTCGACTCCTCACTACACGGTGCCATCCACTTGACACTATCACCTTGAACGTATCAACTTTTGGGATAATGACCGATTTGCGATAATGGTGGTTAACCGTTTTGAGAAAATGTCCGATTTGGAAAAATGGAGGTTCCCCGTGTTTTATCATCACTCCCCCATTGTCAGCCCCTACCGTACCAGCTCCTCCTGTACCGTACCCCTCTCTTCCCCTACCGTAACCTACCGTACCGATTCAGATCGCGGCATACCTCAACCTGGTAGCAGACTTCGCTCACAACTTCACAGATGGTCTGGCCATCGGAGCTTCGTTCCTGGCTGGAACGACGATTGGATTCGTCACGATGGTCACCGTTCTCATCCACGAAGTTCCCCATGAAATCGGAGACTTCGCCATTCTCATTCAATCGGGATACAGTCGCAAGAAGGTGCTTTCCTTCACTATTTGGTTGTCACTCCCCTCGACGTAGTCTCTCCCCATCTGAATCTCATAGATCAAATAATTTCAAATTGCCTTGATTTGTACGGAGAAACGGACAAAATTGCATTAATTCACTCTAATAAGCTAATTCACCAGGGTAATTTGAAATAAAACGGTAAACTTGAAGGCCAAAGTGCCTTTGTTTTATACGATTCCACGGCAAAAAAGTGCCTTGATTACGTGGTTTCCGAGGTGCTATATGATGTATGTGAATCCCCCGATGCAGGCCATCTCCATGCAACTGGTGACTGCCGTGGGTGCGATGTCTGGTTGTGTGTTGTCCCTTCTCTCAGCCGACGATTCCCTGGCCGAAGCAGCGTCGTCTTCGTGGGTGCTTCCCTTCACAGCAGGAGGCTTCATCTACATCGCTACAGTATCCGTCCTTCCCGAACTTCTCGAGAGTTCTTCCCTTTGGCAGACGACCAAGGAAATGATCGCCATGTTTGTGGGTATCGGAGCCATGCAACTCATCTCGTACATCGAGTAGACTGATCCAGTCTGGGTTACGGTAGAGTACTGTTCCCCAACCATCTGCAGTAATCTACCGTAACCCCACACACTCTTTTGTCAATTTTTCTTCTATTTATTAACCACATTCTCCATAGCCAGAATATTGATCAAATCTCTATGATAATTACCATACAACTTTGATGATTCCTTCACGTTGTCTAATCTATTCATTCTAAAATAACTATCTTTTCATCGTTCATATTTAATTCTTTGGTGTTGTGTTTGTTTTCCTTCAATTAGGGGCTCTCTTTTTGACCATATTTGGATTCATGCTATGTATTTCTTGGAAATAAACTGGTTGAAGCATACTGTTATTCTTATGGTGAAGGTTATGTTATCCTGTGGTCGATGTATCGTGTGGGGGGAGTTACAGTTGAGGAGGGTTACTGTAAATGAATTGAGAGGTGAGGGTTATTGTAGATGAATTGAGAGGTGAGGGTTACTGTAGATGAATTGAGAGGTGAGGGTTACTGCAGATGAATTGAGAGGTGGGGGTTACTGTAGATGAACTCTTTCTTCGCTCCGAAGTCATCATCTTCGAAGGAAACAGTGAAGACAGAAAGGAAGGAACTGCGTCCTTGGGTTGAGAAGTATCGACCGAAGAAAGTGGATGAACTCGTCTTTCAAGTGGGCCCTCTTCCTATCTCTTGCTTATTACCTGCATTCCATCTTCATTGAAGAAGAATGTTGTATTTCAGTCAGAAGTCGTCTCTGTTCTACAGAAAGTGGTCGATGGAGCAGACGTGAGTAACTTATTCCCTCCCTACCGTATCCTACCATACTCCACTCTTCCCTGGCGTACCGTAGTACGGTAACCGTACCCTTCAGTTGCCCAATATGCTCCTCTACGGTCCCCCCGGTACAGGAAAGACTTCCGCTGCTCTGGCTCTCTGCAGGTGATAACTTCATGTATTATTTTTATTTTCTCAAAGCGAAAGCTACAATATCCATTATCGGATGGAGAATTCATTGATTTCCTTCAGAGAACTGTTCAAGACGAATGAAACGTATCGTGATCGGGTACTCGAATTGAATGCTTCCGATGAACGAGGAATCCAAGTTGTTCGAACGAGGGTAAGTGGAGGGGATACCGTATATGACTACCGTACTCACCTACCGTAATCCCCACCAGATCAAAGACTTCGCTCATCGGGCCATCGCACCGTCCAGTATTGGAGGGCACATCGCAGCACTGAAGGTAAACCATTTTTAAAAAGATTAGAAATGAATATTTCTATGAGCTCTGTTTGAGCAAAGCCTTGTAGCACATTCAAACGAAGCTGGGAATAAAATCATAAGAGAATACTGTATTTGGTGAGGAAGAGAAGTTTAGGTTGTGATTCTTGATGAAGCTGATGCGATGACTTCTGCTGCACAGGCTGCATTGAGGAGAACGATGGAGAAGTACTCGAAGAACACGAGGTAAAGGGTATAGTAGAGGGATACGGTAGATGAGAAGAGAGACTATACCGTAGTCCGGGATAGACTCTTGCACCCCGGACTCTTCCAGGTTCTTTCTCATCTGCAACTACATCTCCCGTATCATCGACCCTCTCACGTCTCGCTGTGCTAAATTCCGATTCAAACCGCTGCCTGTCGAGTGTCAGGTTAGATATACTGTTGAGAGGGACTGCGGTATAGTGGGTTAAAAAGATCCGTCGGAAAATCATTCCGAATATACGGTGAGAGAGTGTGCAAAAGTTAGAGAATTAGACTCATTTTGGAACGAAAGAAACTGACGGATCGGTTAATTCCTTCCACTATAGTATCAGTTTAATCGAGTAATCAATCAGATATTAGAGAAGCTCAGATAGATGGAACTGTTAAGGTGGATCGATTGGCTGGGATTTGTGAGTCAGAAGGAGTGGAGGCGGAGAGGGAAGCATTGACTTCTCTTGTTCAACAGAGTGAGGGTGACATGCGGAAGAGTGTCACTACTCTACAGGTTTGCAATCATTATCCCCACTCCTTATCTTGCTTTAGTTAATCAGCTCTCTTTCAATACCGTATGCTAAGTGTCTATGGGTACTGTAGGCATTGGTGGCAACGTCGAAGAAACTGTCTACTGTCGATCTAACTGACATGAGTGGACGAATTGCGGATGACGAGGTAAGTAGGGTAGTTGAGGTTACTCTAGATGAGTAGTCGAATTGAAGGTCTCGATGTACCTTGAGTCTGTCTCCAGTGGATCGGATGCGAAGCTTCTAGCCGGGGTTGAGGTATTACTTGTTGTGCTATTGCCTATCACCATCTCACATCTTGTCGTTACCGTATGACTGCGGTACATTCTGCCCTTTCCCTACAGCGTATCCGTCGAGAAGGCTTGAGCGTCTCTCAACTCTTCACTCAACTCTACGATAAACTCGTCGATTCGCAAGTCTTCTCAGACGTTCACAAAGCACATCTTTTTGAGAAGATGGCGGTGAGATACTTACTTACTTATCTTGTCTAATGTAACAATTCGAGTAATTTCAGAAGGCGGAATATCGTATGCAGGATGGAGGAAACGAAGAATTGCAACTACTCAACATGTCCTACACGCTGCACCGCCACTACTCTCTTATTACTGCTTGACTACCGTTCTCCTCTCCTACCGTATCCCTTTAGCGTATTCTCTCTCATTCATTCCATGTCTCACTCGGATCTCTCTATTGGTATTCCCTGAATAAACGTGTCGCATGCAAGCTGTTTATCTCTGCCCTCTACCCCACCCTCTCTTTCCTTCCTCACATGAGTTGTTTACAACAACATTCCACGTGTCTTATACGGTTCACTCTTATTTACACTGATTACTCATCATGATAGACTAGTCATTTAGTACACGAATGAGGACTTGGATTCCAAGTAAAGTAGTGATGGAGGTATACGGTAGATGAGTTGTCGGTAGTCTTGGATACGGTATCCCTTATCTCCGAGAGGTTGCTCTCCTTAGTATTTGAGGTTGATCGGGTTCCTCGTCTTCGTCTTCTTTCTGTTTCCTGCAAAGAATTGAGAAGAGGGGACGAGAGGAGGGGATATTCAACCGTTTATTCACATACCAGCACCACTCTTGAGACTCTTAACAACGATAACGAGAAGTTGAAGACTTACCTTGACTTAGCAAGGCATGCATAGGTTAAGCATACATTAGGATAAGCGATACCTAGGGGGAGAGGGAGCACCCTGAGGGCAACTCCAATGGCACGAGAATTCACAAAGGGAAGGAGGGTAAGTGCGTACAATAGAGGGTTACGGTAGCGTATGGTTAAGGGCTAGGCAAAGGGAGGACTTAGTTAGGGTAAGAGGGGGGAAGGGTCTTACATGTCAGAAGTTCGAGACATGTCTCTGGGAAGGGCACGATTGCCTGTTTCACGAGAACGATTCGAAGCTGCTTCTACCGCGTCGATGAGAATTCCCTCAACAGGTCACATATCAAAGAGCAACTTTCAAAAATAGAAAGAAGACTGCATTGAAGGAACCTTGAGTCCGCCCTTCTCGAGTTGATGCATTCCGTACACAGAGGAACCGGCAGGTGATTGGACATCGTCCTATAGAGATCAAAGATCAAAGATCAGTTGGGTTCAAAGGACGACTAGTTTGTCTGGTGAAAGCTGTCAACGAAAGGGCATACACCGACGAAAGTGTCTATTGAGTGTGACGTATCTCTCTCTTCAAGTCGTTTGTTCTATTCTACCTTGAATCGTGCCTCCCTCCCCTTAATTT
>LS934912.1:105784-121169 GCA_900490955.1 Micoletzkya japonica
GTGCCATCTTGGCTGCTCCCAACAGAGTATGACATGCCAGTTTGAGAGATAGATCCCTTGGAAGCCCTGCCTTCACTCCCCCATCCGCCAGTCCCTCTATCACTGCGAATATCTGCAACGCAGTTATTCTTACAGTGATTACTCCCCATTACGATCCTTCTGTGTCCATGGGTGGTCTCCCCCCAGTGCCTTCCCCTCCCCCACTTACTTAGCTGGTTCCCCCTCCCTCCCCTACTCACATAGCTGGGTCCAGACCCCGAGAGACCGGTGACGGGATCAATGTACTGTTCTGGCACTTCCACTGCGTATCCGACAGTAGATAGAAGCTCTTTGACGACCTCAAATAGTAGGGTGACACAGGGAATAAAAGAGAGAATGCTAGCCACGTAATCATCAATCTATCACTACTCACATCCGAATCTCCATCTTTGCATGCTGCACCCATTGTGAAGGCAGACGCACCTCAAAGGTGGAGATAGAGTAGAGATAAGATGAGATGAGTTATTACATAACTATCTAACTATTTTGTCATTCTGCTAGTTCTTACGTCATAGGTACTCTCCTTTCGCTCTTCTATCTCGTATTTGCATAGTTTCGCTCTTTGAACCCGTGCTATGTCTATTTGAATATGTTTAAAGAAGGGAAAGATTAAGGTATAGAGTAGATATAGAAATGAAGTATGTAACCGTAAGAGGATACAAACCAGCTCTGACAACTGCAGGAGTATTGGGCATAACACGGACTACACGGGACTTGGAGGGAAGTAACTGAAGGAGGGGTTGGAGGTAATAAGGGGAACTGAGAGGAATACCGATTCAATGTTACGGAGAGTGATTCCGAGGGCAATGGAGACGAGTAGTTGGTCCTTGGAGAAGGAAGGAGCTATCTCTGAGGCGACCTAGGCAAGGGATCAGTTGGGGTGGAAGGGAGACTCACTTTGTTGACGTGAGGGGGTTTGACTGCCAGGAAGATGACGTCACTCTTGTGAACTACTTCAGTGTTCTCGTGAGTCGTTTGCAGTCCCAAAGCCTACAATGGGATGCAACTTAAACTATGCTTTACATAATGAAAGTAAGCAAATGAGATACCAAAATGAATTATCAATACCTTGCATTGTTCTAACAACGCGATATCAGTCTTCGGCGAACTTGCAATTATGTTTTCTGGTGCGATGCGGCCTGAATTTTGAGTGAGTTCTGGATCTTACTTAGACATTTTCTCGTTAAAACGAAAATGATTTTAATTAGAACTTTGTGATAGGGTATACAGCTGATAGTTCTTATCTTTTCGTAAAGTGGACATGTTTACAGTTAGCAATCAGAGTGTGAACTTTGTATCTATGAAGATGGAGACAAGGGAGGGACAAGTGGAGGTATTACTACTATAGGGAAAGTCGAATGAGTGGCACGTGAAAGTGAGAAGGGTTGTAGTAGACACTTTTAATGTGGAATAGAAGAGGGGGAGAAGTGGAACTGAGGGATCGGATTTAGACAGGGGAAGGAATGGAGAATAAGGACTGGCACTGAACTGAGATGAAAGGGAAGTGATAGAGATTAGTTAAGTGTGTCCCCAATGCTCTTATCACTCCCCCATTGAACCCGAGGGGTATATTCCCTCCCTTAAGACTCTGCTCCCTATCCCCCCATCCCCAATCCCCCACTCACCACTGTTGATTAGCCCCCTCGCCAGAGCTTGAGCCATCTTCCCCGCTCCGATGAAGCCAATTCGCATGATTACTCAATAGAGAGCATTACGAAGGGAATGGAATAAGCGAATGAACAAATGAGATGGATCATTACGAGGTATCAAGGGACAAAGTATGTATGGGAATGGAATGAGAGGGTACAGGAGGGGAAGGAGGGAGAGACCGAGGGAGGGCAAGAGGGTACAACTCCTCCCACCACTATCAATCGCGCTCCTTTTCTATCTTATCACGGATATCTCCGCCTCGATTGATTCGCACGTGGGAGGATCAAGCTATGAAGGAGAAGGGAAGGGGTACTTGGGAGGATAAGGAAGGACGGGAAGGGGAGTGATATGAGAGGAGCTAGTCCGAGCAAGGGGATACTCTTTGAATTATAGATAGACTGTATTTGATCACTTGATGAAATAGAAGCACATGTTGGTAGTATGGATCCATGATGACCACATGATTCCTGCAATTAATTTACAATAAATAATTTTATCTATGCGGGAGATTTATATGAAATTAACCACTACAATCTCAACAACATTGCTGTTGATTAACGCTAACATTGAAAGAAAAAAGTGCAAATTTATAAGCATAAAGAGAATCTGCACGATGACGTTTTTCGAAACGGTATCCATGAGTATACAACACATTGACTCCCTAGTAACAAGGATGCAAGGTAACAACAGACTTTGTTTATTCGACTAAGTAGAGATGTATTATAAGCTGCCTACATCTACAGTCTTCGGAATAATTCTATTAGTAGTTATTCATTCATTCATTTATCCGCATCAAGGTACGGGAGGGGGAGTGTGGGGATAGGAAGGGAAGGCACGACGTTTTACCAGTTTGTGTTCCGAAATTCCGAATGTCTCTGCGTCTCTCTAATTTCCATGCTCTCTCGCCTACACTATCCTAATTTGCATACGACTCTATTCTACGCAGCAGGACATAGTGGGAAGGAAAGGGGTTAAGGAAAAAAGCTCGCTCTTTTCTAAGCCTATTGCTTACTTAGAGCCCTTCGCACAATAGTCTGAAGCTCGGTTATGTTTGTCGGTAAATTCCCATGTTGTAACAGGGGAATAAGCTCCCGGGAGACACGGCTAGCGAAACCTCATACCTCGCACGATGAGAGGCCTTATGGTCAAAAATTTGAAACCTTGCCCCACGCGTACGAGACTGAGTGAAGGTGAAGAATGATTCAGCAATTCTACTGAGACGACTACCGTCAAGCGAGCGAACATGGGCCCATGTTTGTAACAATTGTAACAAATGGTGACATTTGTGCGACCATAAATTTTTTCAGAGTTATCCTAAAGAGTTCTAACTTTGGCATCATAATCCTTTCATCGAGCTCTACCTGCCTTAAAAATTTGGTGCCGATCTGAAGACTTTGAAATTTTGTTTCAAAATGTTTGTAACAATTGTAACAATTGAGTTTTCCGTATGCAAATTTCGCGGAATCCCATGATCTTAAAAATTTGCATATAGATAGATCTCGCCAAGACGATTCCAAAAAGTCCAACCAGAACTCTCTAGCACCACATTGAAGAAAGTTATTCCCAATGTTACAATTGTTACAAACTTGGGCTCATGTTTACTCGCTTGACGGTAGTTCCATAGATCAATTCGTACGCCTTATGGATATCAAATCTTCTCCTTCTGTATTCTAATGAGTGCAAACTGAGATGTTTGTTTCGCTCGGTCGCAGATGGTCGGTTCTCATAGGTATAACCAAGAGATCTATAGAACACACGTCGAGTATACATCTTCTGCACTCTCTCAATCTTATCTCGATCACGCTGATTCACAGGTCGCTTACCGTAGGACAGAATTCTAGAAGCGGCCTCACATAGATCTTATATGCATTCACCAGTGTGTTTGCATTAGTATTGCTCAGCACTCGGAACATTAGATTGGCTTTAGCGGCAGCTTTCTGGCATATGATTTTTGTATTTTCGCT
Organism: Micoletzkya japonica; assembly: GCA_900490955.1. Classification (NCBI taxonomy): domain Eukaryota; kingdom Metazoa; phylum Nematoda; class Chromadorea; order Rhabditida; family Diplogasteridae; genus Micoletzkya; species Micoletzkya japonica. Next base: position 109,438 of record LS934912.1, read on the forward strand.
CATTTTCAGGTTGCTATCCACTATCACTCCTAAGTCACGAATACTAGACACGAAATCGAGTTGCGTGCCGTTGATGTGGTAGCCTCGTCTAGCCCCGTTTGTCCCTATGCATAAGACTGAACACTTCTCAATCGCAATTCTCAACTGCCACTTCTCACTCCACTCACTCACAGCATCTATAGCATCTTGAATTGAAGAGTCATTCTTTCCACGAGAAAACGAATTGTAGATATTTAGATCGTCAGCAAACGTCATGGATTTGCATCCAGGCTTGGAAATCAAATCAGGTAGTTCCGCAGTGAACAGGTTGAATAGAATAGGGCCTAGCACCGATCCTTGAGGTACCCCGCTACAGACATCCCTTGAACTGGACAAAGTCTCGTTCACTCTCATTCTAAATGTTCGTCCAGTCAAATATGCGTAGATCCATTTCAGAGCCAGTCTAGGGAATCCCAATAAGGCCAATTTGTGCAGCAGTTTTGGGTGACTGGCCGTATCGAAGGCCTTTGCATAATCGAAATACACAACATCTACTGACTCTTTCTCATTCAATGATCTACTCCAGTCATTGAAGCACTCCAATAATTGGTCCTCTACAGATCTATTCTTGCGGAAACCAAACTGCGTATCAGGGAACAAATCATAGCGCTCGCAATCAACTACAAGTTTCTTGACTAGGCACCTCTCGAAAACTCTGCAGAAGAAGCTTGTAATGGAAACTGGTCGAATGTAATGGAAACTGGTCGAAGACTCGGTGAACTGAAAGGAGGCTTCTTTTTCAGCGGAGTAACTATCGAAGTTTTCCATTTGTCTGGCACTTCACTTCTTTCGTAAGACTCCCGAAAAATCATCTCATGATATCTTATAGTTATGATATCTTTTTAGATAAATTTCGTTCTAGTGATATTTTTATACCATCTTGAGAAAAAAGTTCCGTCAGTAATCTCATTCCTACTTCGCCTGCACTCTTTTCACCTCACTTTCGCTCGCTTCGTTCTCTCGTGGTGAATATTTAGGAATGGCAGCAACTGATGGAACATTTTCCTTACCCATAAAAGAATGACTCAACGTTGAACTTTCTCCACTAGCATGTAATTGTCTGCTCGAACACTATCTAATAGATATTATAATATTGGGAAAAGATGTAGGGACACTGTTTCGTTTACTATGGTTTGTTACCTAGCTACATTATGAGACATTTTTGTGAGGTAAGTACATATTTCATCTAGTGAACAATTTTTTTGTGAACAAAGCACACAGTGAACAAGTTGGGAAACTCTTATTTGTTTAAAGAATTAGGTATTCACCAGTGGATGGAGAAAGTATTCGTTAGGAAGACAATGTACGGAATATTTGGGGAAGTTTCGCTCTGTCTTCCTATGAAGTAAAGACGACTCAATCTTACCCCGGAATAGCCCAATTGGTCGTGTCTCGTGTGTTCATCTATCGTAGTCTTCAATCTATTCATGTTCTCGAACAAAGATTAATGAGATACACCCAGAAGGAAGGAACGGCGGAGACTACTGACGAGTCCATGGGGAGGATAGGAGAAGAGGGAGAGAGACTTCATAGGGAGAGGAGAGCGGGAAGGAAAGGGAGAGATCTCTTAGGAGGGAGAGATGACATCCGTGTCTCCATTCTATACCCGTCCCATAATTACCCGAGTCCTCTTCTCCTTTTACGCTTCTCCTCTTGTATAAAGACTCTTTTTTCTTCTTGATCCTTGTCTGTCTTCTCTCTCTCCCCCTCTCCCTCTCCTCTCCTTCTCCTTCGCTCCCTCTTATCCCTCCCTCCCGTCCTCTCCCTTTCCCCCTCCTTCCCACCCCTCCCCTCCCACTCATCTTCCCCCTTTCAGTGTCCATGTCTTCATTGGCATTCTCCACTCTGCAATAGTCATCTATACAATCATGTTGTATTAACCCTCTCGATATGATCATTCGAGTGGAATATCTTCTTGTTCTCTTCTGGGTGAGTTCTTCTCCAATCAAATCGTGACTCACTCCTTTAGATCATTATCTTCGTATCCTCTAAACACACTCATCAATGTTTCTTCAACAACAGTAAGTCACTTCATCTTATCCTCCAGCGCGATTCCCAATCATTGCATCATCTTCCCCCTGACCATAGTTCCTTGTCTGCATTGTGCAGTAGTAGCCCACTCAGTCTCTCCCTTCCCCCTCCTCTTCTTCTCTATTCTTCTCCCCTTCTTTTCCCTCACATCTCAGTGTCTTCGTGTATGTCGTTTTCACACACAAAAAGAAGGGTGAAAAAGGAAGGAAAATGAGAGGAGCAAGAAGCTAGGAACTGTTGTAGGAATTAGTGGAGGAGAAGCGGGAGAAGAGGGGAGGGGAGGACGACACAAGAGATACTCTATCGAAGGTGCGTTCACTCTTTCAATTGAGCGATTACTCTTTTACAGTATTGGATGTAGCACTATCTAAAAAAAAACTTTGATTGAGAATAGAGCTATGTCATGTGTCATGTATGACATAGCAAGGGGTGGGATGAATGAGTGAGAGGTCTATCTATTGTTGAGGTTCATTCTGGGGAGTGGATGAAGTGACGTATAAGATAGGCAGATATTCCAAGAGAATGAGCCGATCTACACTGGAAAGAGTCATGAGAAGAGCCTTTGATGTGAGTGTACTGTAGAATACGGTGGGAGACGAATACTAAAGAGTGCATTGAGGTGTGGGAGGAGAAGACTAATGTGCGATTTGTATTCAAAGAGAAGGGCACGGCTCATATCAACATTGGATTCTTCGAGGGAGATCACGGGGATGGAGAGAAGTTTGATGGACCTGGTTCGCTCAGATAATAATGAGACATGTTGCACGTTCAATCCTTATGATGATGTCTACTGTCTTCCGTATCTTTGTGAATACTCCGTGCAGGTCGTATCCTTGCTCATGCTTTCTTCCCTCGGTACGGAGGGGACGTCCACTTCGATGATTCCGAGCCTTGGGCTCCTAGCAAGGGAGGTGAGACAAGGACTGTTGAGAAGGATGACACAGCAGTTACAGCAGTGCATTTAGAAAAGTACATTTTGAGCAGAATCTCGTTTCCTGAGGATTGATATAACCGAATACACCATTCGCTGCCCCAAGTGGCCAGGAACATGGAAAAACTGCTCATTAGATCCGAAAAACTCATTTAGGGAAGTTGTTCAATAAAAAATAAAATTTCTTGATACTGGAGCGTAACTGCTGTGGATGAGAGGGAGTAGGAGACAGACAGATAGAGGGAGTAGCTAATGAGGTGTTGTTGAGTGGAGGGAACAGTCGACTTGTACATGGTGGCAGTCCACGAAGTCGGTCACTCTCTCGGACTCAAAGTAAGCATTCCTGAGGATCCGTCTATGTATTCCCTCTCGTTGAGCATTCACACAACGACCATGCGATCATGGCCGAATTCTACCAATCGTATACTGGAGACACTATCCATTTGCATCCAGGTCCGTCTCTCTTTGAATCTCCCTTCAGTCTGTAATCAATCAATATCTCAGATGACATAACAGCCATGTCCCTAATCTACCGTAATCGTTCTCGCTCCTCCTCCCTCTTCACTCTTTCTCCCCAATCTCTCATCCCGGATATCTGCAAGCATCCTTCAATCGATGCCATTACAAGACTAGGAAACGGAACACTTTACGCATTCAAAGGTGTTCGATCTCTCTAATTAATCTTTGATCTTTGATCTTTGATCTTTCAGGAGAGTGGTACTGGAGGTTATTGGAAGAGGGCGGTTTCGATAAAGAGTTTCCCCGACGAATTGAAGACGATTGGCCATTCGAGGGGAATATTGATGATATTCTAACAGACAACGAGGGAGACTCGTATGTCTTCAAGGTAAGAGCAATTCAATTCAATTGGTCAACCGAAAGTAAAAAGGAGTTTACAGGCGGATAAGTACTGGTTGCTCTCTCGGGACGGCTATCTACAGAAGGGTTATCCCACTCTCATCTCCAAGGTACCGTACCCTTTCCTCTCCTTACAACTACCGTATCCGTCAGGGCCTCAAAGACACTCCTGATAATATTGATGCAGCCTTTGTCTTCCACGGGGACGACCGACCATACATGTTCAAGAAGGTTCATCGGGTCACATTCGCTACTTTCTCTTCAATCGTTTTCTTGAATAAGGAGAAGCAGTTTACATGACCCTCTTCAGAACCTGTACTGGCGTTATTCCCGATACGGTCTAAGTAAGGACTGGCCCAAGTTCACGAGGACAATATTCAAGGTGAACGAGGGTGTTTTCCCATGTCCCTACCCATTCCCTAGCAGACCCGCAATGCCCCTCGAATCGACTCTGCCCTTCGATTCTCGCCCCATCTCAGTTATCTCTTCAGCGGTTCTCGATACTACAAAGTCATTTCCACAAGAAGGTACTCTCTTTCTCTTCTCTCTTCCCTTCCCTCTCAATCCTCTTCTCTTCAGTGGAATGAGTATCTCCGAAGGCTATCCCAAATCAATCGGAGACCATTGGTTCTCCTGTGACGGTTCACCCCATGTCATCAAATAGCATTCCCTTCCCTTCATACGAGTCCCCTATTCACGTGCTATTCTGTCCTTCCTTGCATACCGGAATCTCGCGGATCACAAAGATTGTTTATAAAACGTTGCCAATGGCAGAAATCAGAAGATCTATCTCCCTCAACCAAGGGATTCATCAACAGATAAATGGGGTAAAAACATCTCGACACTTTACATTCTAAGAATCCAATCTACAGTCTATAATATTTGGAACATTGAGAAAAGAAAGATTGAAAAAGAATTAGAACCCATTTAGAATTAGACAGACATGCCATAACACAGATATGGTGAGCATACAAGAAAGAAAGAGATGACCACCGAAGACCAGAAAATTAATTAATGGAGGAGAAAAGAATAAGAAAAGCTCGAAAGAGAAGGCGAATTGACTCATTTTGGTGTACACGCTTTGAGAACCAGTGACTATGCACAATCCAGTGTACATGGCATCACAAGATGAGAACGAAAAGCGAAGGCAAAAGGAGGAATTGAGGGAAACAGGCAAAGCAGAAGAGACTAGTCTAATTATTACAATCAACAAATATAGAATGGATGCGCAGTCCGTCATTGGTGGAATGAACCCCCTCCACTCGCCCGTTTACTCGTTGGTTTCCTGACTCCCGGAGGGGGAAGAGCAGCTAGAAGGGGCATCTCAGGGGGAGGGGAACGACCCCCATTCGACCCCCCCGAGGAATAGTACAGTTGTTGACCACTACGGGAGTGAAATCGGGAACGATCGTCCAATCTGAAGAGAAGACGATACGAGACAATTACACAACGGAACTACGTCTAGTGAGGAATACTGCATGTCTGATATCTGACATAGCAAAGTGAAAAGTATGGGATAAGGCAGAAAAGTATGGGATATATCAAGATTAAAAAGTAAAGGTCGTGCTTACCCGTACATAGGAGGGTAGTCCACGAATCCCATGGGAGGTCCACGGGCAAAGAAGGAGTTGTTGTGAGCCCTTCCGTGGGAACGAGACCTCATCCTCCTGGGTGGACCCCCAGATGGATCCACCTTCACTGGTCCTGTTCTTCTCTCCACTCTTTCCCCTCCCGATCCCGAATCTAGAGGAGACCCCGAATCGGGGAAGACTATACGGTCACTGCGACGAGAACGGGTGGAACGACGGGAGAGGGATCTGAAGGGGGAATAGGGGGAGGGGTGAGGGGGAAATTCCAAACTCAACAGGTACTGCACCTTTCACAAGTCGGAGCGGGTGATACTCAAGTTAAGCGGGCCAAAAGGGAGTTTGATCGAAGAAGTGAGTCAGATGAAAGGTTTAACCCTACCTTTAAATTCATGAGAAATTTTTGACCGATTTGCTCATTTCGTATAAATCCCTAAATACCTACGCAGTCTACAACAGCCCCCCCCCCCCTACAGTACCCTCCTTACCCAGTAGCCATGACTTCAGTCGAGGGAGTTCTCCGGGTTGCATTGGCCGAAACAATCTCAGCATCGGAGGGCTCGTCCCAGAGGGAAGGGGCAGGGGGGTCGAGGGGGTATCCACGAACACCCTCAAGGGACGAAGAGGCCGAGACATTGACGAGATCCGATGAGTGCAACTTAATCAAAAGATGAGGGGGAGGTGGAACTGACAATGAGACTGGAAGTAGGCTGAGGGAACAACACAGTTATCACTATGTATATCATGGTAGATGCCCTTGATACTACCCCCACCTGAGCTGCTTGAAGTTGTGCCTTGAGTTCCCTCGTCTCATGGAAGTAGCGTGTCTCCAACTTGAGATGGTCTGCCCTCAGTCTCTTCAACTCTGCTTCAACCTCCTTCAGTCGTTCTTCCTACAAACCACACTTATCTACAGTAATACCTCAATGCATCACAACAAGCAGTTAACACCTCACGGACAAAGTCTCAATTCCTGTACCGTAACCTTTTTAGCCATTCATTACCTTCTTCCTCTTATCCTCCTCAGTTGTTCTCAATTCCGACTGCCATCTAGCCACTTCTTCTCGCAGTTTCTCCGTTGTCTGAATATCTCTACATTCATACAAGTTTATCTTTGCCAACAAGTTTATCTTGCTTACACTACAAAGGCAACGACCTTCTGTAACCCCAATCTCATCAAATTCCCCACTCACCGCTTCCACTTCCTTCGTCTTTCCCTGAGCATCTTTCAGCATTCCAATAAATTCGTTCATTCGATCATTTGCGTCTTTCCTCTCCTTTTCTTTCTCATTCACCTACAACTCTTTATTTGTTTTCTGTGATTATTTTAGTTATTTTTCGAGAGTTCGAAGTGCTTAACTTCAGTAGATAGCGAAACAAAAGGAAGAAAAGTGGAAGAAAGCTCACCTCCCTCTGTCTCTTCTCCAGTTCCCTCTCAAGAGAAGCCCTTTCCTTCTCCAGATGCATCTTCTCAGTCTTCTGTGTCTCCATCACAGCCCTATACACTCCCCTCACCCTTCTCTCCTCTTCCAATTCCCTATCTCACCTCAATTTCGTCAATTCCGTCTCCAAATGTGATACTTTCCCTCGAAGAGATGCCATCTCTCGGATATTAGCAACGGGAGGGGATGGATCCTGCAGGGGATTCATTCATACGAGGGCCATACAGTGAGATTGAATAAAGCGAGAAGAGTCACTCTCCCTTTCCCTCCCCACCCCATCCCCCTCCGCCTCACCCTGTCGTCTCGTTCCTCCCTCTCCTCTTCCCCATGACTCCATGAACCATTCGCACTCCCCACCCCCTCCCCTCCCTCCTTCTCTTCTCCCCAATCCTCATCCCATCCATTCTCCTTATCCTTCGTCACTTGAATTCTCGTACTACTCTTCGACTGTTCATCCAACATCTTCACAAGAGCTGCCACCTGAATCAGTACATATTCCCTTCAGTCCACATCCTACCGTACCCCTCCGTCTTCCCTACAGTATCCTCTCACCTCAGCCTCGAGTCTCTTCCTTTCCCCTTCCAATTCATTGGCATTCTGTTCAGCAGTCTTTATCCTCTCTTCCAGAGTCTTCACTTGTCGTTCATATTCTACTCTGCCTTCTTCGCTTGTCTCTCGTTTCTCTCGTTCTTCTGAATATCATCTTCCTCATCCGTAAAAAAGTAAAATAATCACGCATTTAAGGAAATGAACAAACGAGTGAGCGCAGTCTGCGATTTGTTGAGTAGGGTATTGAGAGACTCGATCTTGCTCTTCATTTCGTGCACTTCCTCTTCCTTCCTCTTCAGTTCCCTCACTGCATTATTCGCTCTATCCTCTGCATGAACTGCTGCTTCTCTACACTCGGTCCATCGTTGTCTGCAATATCTACAGTCATACAACCAACCATATCCCGCCATAGACTACCGTATCCGATCCTACAGTAACCCACTCACTTTGCCTCCTCTCCCTCCTTCGTAACTCGGTCCAATTCGTCGATCGATTGCTGTAGTCTCACTTCCAACTGTCGTATCATGTGAGCCTGTATTAGTCTATTCTCTCATCCCACCAATACCCCCAAGCCCCTCCTTCCCATCTCACTGTAAGTGGCCCCTCTAGAGACCGTTCCCACCTGTTCTTCATTCTTCCTCTCTACATCAGGCGATACATTGGATCGAGTGGCCAATTCAGCTTCTTTCATTTGTAGTTGAGCTTCAAGCATCTTCACACGAGTCGCAAGGTTGTGAGCGGCGCTGAAAGGAAGATGATAGGGGGGAGGGGAGGGGGAGGAGAAGGGGTTATTGGAGGGAACGAGGGACACTTGGCCATTCTAGTCTCTTGAAAACTCTTATTGTTCTATCCCGTCTAATCTGGATCGTTTTATACAAGAATTGGATAATGTGATTGGGGTGAGAAGGATGAAACGAGTGAGAGGAGTGAGAGACTACCGTCTGTCGTAGTTGATCGATTCCCCTCCATCGGAGAAGAGCTTGGCCAGACAGAGAAAGACTATGGAAACTACGACGAAGATGAGGTTGATCGTGAGACCTGAGGGGGTTTATTGCGAAGGAGTAAGAGAATAACGATGAGGTGAAGGGAAGAGGAGAGGAGGAAAAGACTCTGACCAACTGCTCCATCGGAGAGGCCACCGAAGAGGGAGGGAATGGCATTGCGAAGGGTCACTACTATCCAGTGAGACTCCAGCCCGAGGGCATTCCGAGCGATTCTGCAACATAACTCATCACAACGTAATTAAATTATCCTTTCATCTACCCTTCTTAACAAGCAACTCACCGTTCGGGGTCAAAGTCGTCTTTTGTGGGAGACGGGGGAAGGTGGTTGAGATGCTCGTGCAGTCCATTATCTTCCAAGCCAGATTTCCCTTTAGACGGACACTCATCCTTCCCATAACAGAATCCCTGCAATGTCCCTTTCTCCCCTCGTTCCTTTCTCTTTTCTTACCTTCTCAGAGGATGGAGGGGGCATATGACTATAAGATTCAACGGGAGTAGTTACTTCTCTGACTGGGGAAGGAGTGCTCAATTGAACCTCCTCCACTCTACCAAGAGACACTCCTTCAGGAATCGACCCCACGGGGGGAAGAGTGGGCGGGGCTACAGTAGCCTCAGCCATTGGATGGGGCGTAGTCTCGATTGGGGGAGGGGGCGTGGCCTCAACTTGAGGGGGAAGGGTGGCAGATTCTACCGGTGGAAGGGGGATGGACTCGACAGGGGTAGGGGGCGGAGTCTCAAGAATAGGAAGGGGCGGAGCTTCAGTGACGGGCAAAGATTCAGCCGGAGGGGATTTAGTAGTGGTGATGGTGTCACTCATGGATGGGGAGGGTACGGAAGAGTCTCCTTCTGAATGAATACATTACTCTCCTTATTGCCCATTTCACCCTCCCAAGCACATTCACAGCACTCATTCTCGCTCTTCTTTCAAGTGATTCTTGCATTGGAATAGACCGACTTATGTGTTTTATGATGCATTGATGGATGCGGCCAAACATGCAGTTTTTTTGGTTTTTTTTCAGTTTTTTGGTCTGATTGTTCTTATAAAGAAATGGGCGAGGCTAAATAAAGTATGAGAATAGACGTGGACAACGGAAGGAAGGGTTAGAGTGAGAGGAGAGGGATAGTGAAGTGAGTAGAATGGACGTGGACATGGACTAATGTTCAAGTTTCTCTCAAAGTATTCTTGGCGAAAATAAACCCAGGCAGTTCTGTGCAGCACGTTTCGTTAACAATAGGAGAATTCACTCAGCCACTTACAAGCACATTCTAGCGTAGTTAACACGTGCTACACAGCCCTACCAGGGCACACTTCAGTCAACAATATATGACAGCCTTCGCGAGAGAGTCGAGAGCCTAGCGGAAGTAGAAAATTCATGTTCTCTTCTATGAAAATATAGTTATAAGTACTTTGAGATATGGGCTACAAAACTGTCTAATTGGAATTTCGATATCTCAACTCATATTTGCACCGCGAGCCTCCAAATTGGAGGCGTTTCGCGAAAGTGTCAAAAACGGCTTCACTTCAAAAGATCATAACTCCCTCAAAAATAAAGCTTTTGGAATAATTTTTTTCAGTTCTGATCCTCATGAAGAGATCAATACAATGGTTTTAATTTCGAAAAATAGTTTATGAAAATTTTCTGTTCTATGGGACAGTAGGACGTTTAGAGCTAAAAACTTCGCAGAAGTGAAAATATAAGAAAACGAACTTATAGGCATCAAAGAAGACGTTTTTGGCAATAAAATGGTATTTTCAGATTTTTACCTGAGTTCTGAAATTTTGAGAAAATCGAATTTTCAATTTTCAGCTATGCTAATTTCGAAAGCAGTACACATATTATGCACATCCTTAGAAAGATCTCCACGAATGTTATATATATAGAGTTCATGTGAAAACTTACGATCTAGCAAAGTTATGCTCAAAAATCGAAAAGTGGCAAAAGTGCCGGGTTCGACCCCCGCTTGATGCATTATTTTTGCAACTTTTTTGAAGTCAATAAAGTTGCAAACATCATTAAGCTCACTCCTAGGCTCCATTTTGATCATTTCAGCTTAATATGACAATTTTGAAAAGTTGCAGGGGGTCGAACCCGGTACTTTTGCCACTTTTCGATTTTTGAGCATAACTTTGCTAGATCGTAATTTTTCACATGAACTCTATATACCATTCGATTCCTCTCGTGGAGATCTTTCTAATGATGTGCATAATATGTGTACTGCTTTCGAAATTAGCATAGCTGAAAATTGAAAATTCGATTTTCTCAAAATTTCAGAACTCAGGTAAAAATCTGAAAACGCCATTTTATTGCCAAAAACGTCTTCTTTGATGCATATAAGGTCGTTTTCCTATATTTTCACTTTTGCGAACTTTTTAGCTCTAAACATCCTACTGTCCCATAGAACAGAAAATTTTCATAAACTATTTTTCGAAATTAAAACCGTTGTATTGATCTCTTCATGAGGATCAGAACTGAAAAAAATCATTCCAAAAGCTTTATTTTTGAGGGAGTTATGATCTTTTGAAGTGAAGCCGTTTTTGACACTTTCGCGAAACGCCTCCACTTTGGAGGCTTGCGGTGCAAATATAGTTGAGATATCGAAATTCCAATTTGACAGTTTTGTAGCCCATATCTCAAAGTACTTATAACTATATTTTCATAGAAATCGGAGAACATGAATTTTCTACTTCCGCCAGGCCCCAAATTTACTCGATTCTCTCGCGAAGGCTGTCATATATTCATGTCCATGTACAAGGCAAGACTAAACAAAGAGGCGGGTAATATGAATCGTGAGCACAGCATTTAAGACGGCGAGATGGACCGACTGAACTCACTATGGGATACGGTAGACGGGTCGACATCCCTCTCATCTATCTCCACTCCATCCCTCACTACAACCATCTTCGGAAGTCCATCCACTCCTCTCACTATCTTCCTCCTTATTCTCTTCACTTCCTTTCCCTCATTCAAAGGTTGTTGTCTGTTCATCTCCTCTCCTTTCTTTACCATTTCCACTGCATCCTTCAAAGGCTCTTGAGGAAGACCAGATGAAGATGAACTTGGCGAGAGATCTGGAGGAATTGTAGCAGTTTCGACAGGGGTTGGTGGTAGAGATTCAGATGGAACCTTCACATTGTTGACTGCTGGGGTAGGAGTTGGTGAAGGATTTGGAGGAATTGTAGTAGTTTCCACAGGGGTTGGTGGTAGAGATTCAGATGGAACCTTCACATTGTTGACTGCTGGGGTAGGAGTTGGTGAAGGATTTGGAGGAATTGTAGTAGTTTCCACAGGGG
>LS934912.1:130277-141086 GCA_900490955.1 Micoletzkya japonica
TAGTCATTCGTCTACCGTAATCCTCTTCATAGTCACCCGTCTATCGTAATCCTCTTCATAGTAACCCGTCTACCGTAATCCTCTTCATAGTAACCCGTCTACCGTAATCCTCTTCATAGTCACCCGTCTACCGTAATCCTCTTCGTAGTCATTCGTCTACCGTAATCCTCTTCATAGTAACCCGTCTACCGTAATCCTCTTCATAGTCACCCGTCTACCGTAATCCTCTTCGTAGTCATTCGTCTACCGTAATCCTCTTCATAGTCACCCGTCTACCGTAATCCTCTTCATAGTCACCCGTCTACCGTAATCCTCTTCGTAGTCATTCGTCTACCGTAATCCTCTTCATAGTCACCCGTCTACCGTAATCCTCTTCGTAGTCATTCGTCTACCGTAATCCTCTTCATAGTCATCGGTCTACCGTAATCCTCTTCATCTTCAGGCTTACGAACGAGGCATCGCTCTGTTCAAGTGGCCGAATGTATACGACATTTGGAATCTCTATCTCACCAAGTTCATCAAACGTTACGTGAGTGATTACTGTATTTGTTGTCGTACTGTATAGTGTTGAGGGAGGATCGAAGTTGGAGCGAGCTCGTGATCTCTTTGAACAATGTCTTGAGACGTGCCCTCCCAAATTCGCTAAGAGTAAGTCTATAAAATACGAGTAGTGTAAAACTTTATTTATTTGACTAATGTTATTTATTTTATCGATGATTTCAGATATATTTTTGTTATATGCTCAATTGGAAGAGAAACACGGACTTGCGAGACACGCGATGAGTATCTATAACAGAGCAACGAAGGCTGTCGATAAGGACGATCAGTATGCGGTAAGGAGAAGAGGGGTATTGTAGGGGATGGGTTACTGTAGATGTACAACATCTACATCAAACGAGCTGGAGAGGACTTTGGCCTTCCGCATACACGACCCATCTACGAAGATGCCATCTCTAATCTTCCCGAGACTAAATCCAGGTGAGAACAAATGGGGTTGAGTGAAACAACGAAATTTATTTGTGATATAAATTGAGTTTGAGTAGACTGAGAGATGTTTTAAGGGAAATTTCGATGCGGTACGCTACAATGGAAAGAGCTCTTGGAGAAGTGGACAGGGCTCGGGCTATCTACGCACATGCTTCAGAGATATGTGACCCGAGGGTAAGAGGAGGGAATTGAAGGAGGGGGAAGAGGGCTATGTAGGTACATGGACTCTTCTGGGAGACATGGAAACAGTTCGAGATGGATCATGGTAATGAAGACACGTTGAGGGAGATGTTGAGGTATGAAGGGAGGAAGGGGAAGGGGACAACTGACACCGTGAAGGATCAAACGGTCCGTCCAAGCTACGTATAACACGAATGTGAACTACATGAGTGCACAGATGATTGCTGCTGGCAACCCACAGGTGAGAAAAGGGAGTACTGTAGAGAAGGGAATAGGGAGTACGGTAGCGACGACGAGGAAGGGAAGGGTACGGTGTTGATTGTAGATGCCTGGAGAACAGTCTGCTGGGGACTCTATGGCTCTATTGGAAGCAAGAGCACAACAAGTGGTAGAGGAGAAGAAGGCATCGGCAACTGGTGAGAGGGGGTTGAATGGAGGGGAGGGGGAGGGGGATGGGGGAAGGGGAGACGGACAGGGGAGGGAAGACGGAGTGACTTAAGGAGGAAACATCTCGTTTGTACGAGGAGCAAGTAAGACCACGAAAGAAGCGACAACCGCGAATCCTGATGAGATCGATGTGGGAGATGATGATGAGGAGGAGGAAGAGGAAGATAACACAGGTAACATGCTTACCATGGTTGAGGTCTCATTCCTATTTACGACGTGAGAGCGAAGTGGTATGAAGATCACTACTACTGAGTCCAGAAGTAGTGATCAGTTTACTGACGAAACTTTCCCGTCAATAATAGCGCCAATCTTCATCACTTATTGATTGATTGTTGAATGTCTCTCGATAGTGACATTTGTCTAATCATCACCTCCTTTCAGAAATCGCCACTCAAGGCGTACCAAATGCCGTCTTGGGTGGTCTGGCTCCTAAGGAAGATTGATCTCGGTTCAGGTAACTTATTGACGATACAATACCTTTCTGTTCAAGTTTGTCGGATTACGTTGTAGTTACCTGTTAAAATTTGCATTGCATAAACATATAACTGATCATATCATACGTGATCATCTTCTTCAAAATAAGAGGTGAAAAGGGCCAAAGAGTGGACATCCAAAGGGATCCAAAAAGCGGGCCGAAGGGGGTTCCAAAGAGACATCCAAAAAGAAATCCAAAAAAAGGATCCAAAGGGGGAGATCCAAAGAGAGGTCTAAAGAGGGGCATCGCTATTGCCATACACTGCATATTTTTTTTGTAAATTGATTACTCGAGTCAGGGGGAGTGCAGGATCTTTTATAGCATCTTGTTTATTATGGCGTGCATGCCTGATTTTGTATTTTTTTTGTTTTTTCTTTGTATTGAGGATGGGTGTGACGGAATCTCTCCATATTCTATGTCTTTTCAAAGCCCATTAAGCGTTCTCTCTTCCTACGTGTCTGCATATAAAGACCCTTTGATCTGTTTATAAGCTCTTCGTTTTTCTTCTTCACTCTTATCAAGTGATGTTGCTCACATCACTTCTCGTAACTCTTATCTTTTCCCTTGCCTTGAGTGGAAGAACTCCACAAGACTGCAGTCCGGGAGACAAATGGACTGAGAAGTTTATTCGGTTCGAGTGTTACGAAGGGTCGGGGACAATCGTCAAAGGAGTCCGAGCTATTGGTTGGAGAAACAGTAATACTGTAGTATAGTTGAACGTTTAGGATGTGTTCCGAAGAACACGGAATCGGGTGAGATGATCAATCCGGGAAATACGCATGCTGAGAAGTACTTCACTTATGAGTGCAAGAAGGAAGGTACCATCGTGTCCTACTCCACTATTAGTAAGTCATCTCAGTTAACTATTCATTTTCCTGTAATATTCGGGATTTGTTTTATTGTATTTTAGACTGTCGCGACGCGGACGGCAAAGTATTCAATGCGGATGAGACACGGATTTTTAGCGACGGATCGAAGTGGTTGTGCTTCCGAGACAAGAATGGAAATATCGCGATTAGGAAGGAGAGCGGTTAGACGTTTTCGTACTTATGTTAGACGGATTATACTTTGTAGGACCTGGGTGTCACGAAGCTGATAAGACGTACCAGCCTGGTGGTACTTGGCAAGTGCCGAAAATTATTAAGGTAAGGATTTCGGATTGCACGTATGTTGGAAACTCTTTGTCAGGGGAGTGTGAACGGCAAAGAGATTACACTCATGACTCATGCCATTGTCCAATGCAAGAAATCGACAAGTGGACAGTATGCAGCTGAAGGATATGGTTAGTTGTAAGAGGAGAGAAGGCTATAGTTGACATAGGTTGCGTGACTCCTGACGGTAAAAAGATCGGAAATAAGAAGTTCGGCGAGCTGAGTGGAGCATTCGTACAATGCATAGTCGTAGGAGATACAGTGAAGATGATCGTTGTGGAAGAAGATAGTAAGCATTGATTTGTAAAGGGCGAAAATCAATGGTTACGCGCAGAACTCAAATGCTCTTGGAAAAATATAGTTGCCAAGCATAATGAAGAAGCCACCATCACTGATGGAATATTCATGTGTTCATTTGGATCGTGGCGAAAGACAGGTTGCAATATATGCATATTATACATTGCATTTTTCAGTATTTCAGGTTGCTTCATGGATAATAAGAAGTATGCCTTCGCTGAAGTTACGACAATCAACGGAGAACAAGTTATGTGTCACTACAAGAGCGGATTTCTCTATTTCGGAAAGACAAGTATCCCAAATAGTGTAAGCAAAAGATGTGAATGTTCTAGCCGATTGTACTACTCCAATCGGAGAAATCGTTCGCTTCAACAAGAAATGGGTGCAAAAAGAGACCGTTTTCCGCTGTATTTTCGTCGCAATGGGAAAAGGAGAGAGGCGCGGGAAGGCAGAACTGAGTGCCATTGGTAATGCGTTACAATGCTGAGAAATAACCAGTAATGTGGATCTGCTTAGGATGTTTGTTAAATAAGAAGACGATCGGACTGAAGAAATATGCCGAGATCGGAAATTCTGTGAAGAAATGCGATTTCATTGGTAACGAATGGAAAATGAGGAATCTGACGGAGACTGAGTTCATTGCTTATCTAGAAGCAAAGGTACTGGATGCTTTGAATTCACCACTCATACGGTTCTCTCTAGAAGAAAGGTATTTCGCTTGATGTTATTGGAAGTGAAGGCGGATCGGGATCAGGAGGACATATCAATGCCGATCTTACACCTCCCGCATCAGGTATCCTTTGCTATCCACACTTTTTTGTCGTGTTTTGCTTAGACTCTGCCTCAAATCTTCCGAAGTTGCCCGATTTGCCTTCTACAACACTGGAATCTGCAACGCCACCGTCCACTACTATCCCATCTACAACTACAGCTGACACTCAAGGCGTACCAAATGCGGAAACCACTACCGAAGTTGTTCCCACTACAACGGAAGTTCCGGTTACACAAGCCGTTCAAACGGAGGCTAAACACGAGAAGGAACATCAAACGACAGAAGCAGTTACGGTATCAACACGATCAACACATCGAGACCCCGTACAACGATCACCAATCAAAAACCTTGTAGTCGAGAACCATGCACATGTTTCCGTTACTGAAGGAAAGAACAACACGCAGGTTAAAGGTAAATCATTTCAGTATATTGTTTTGATATCGGGTTTCATAGGTTGTGAACATAGTCGGGATTTCTTCGAATTCTGCCACTTTCTCGAACCTGCTTGCGAAGTTGAACACGCTTCATTATCGAAGCTGAAAGCAATCATGAAGAAGACAAAGACAAATTTTGAACAAGTCAAAACGATCCTGAAAATGGTTGGAATAGATACGTGAGTATTTGAAAGGGCGCAATCTTAGGCAGAGTTAAGGTCATCGAATAGTGAAGACGAAGATGACGAATTGCATGAATTGGTAGGAGGACTATATAATACCGAAGAGGAGAGTTGTGGATGTGATAGGGAGCTGTTTTTTAATGAGTGTGCTCGGAAGAAGGGAGCTTGTAAGCTTTTTTGACTATCTTTTTTGCAATTATACACTTTTAAGTTTTGTTGCAGGCAAGAAGTGTGATGCGTTTAAGAAGAAGATGCATAAACTCGTGGTTTTGTTCTGCCCGAAAACGTGTAAGACATGCGCGCAGCGTGAGTTTTTATTGCTTTCCTGTTTTTATATTATGTTTTAAGTACACAAAGCTTCTCAAATGATGAAGGCCCTTGTTGGTTTCTACACGAACGACTGTGAATAACCTTTCCATGATAAAACGTTCGTTGTCTCACGAGAGAGCCAAGGGATGTCTATGCACCAGTTATGTGGGCGCGGGTCTCGTGACAGTTGAATAAATAAAAGATCTATATTTATGTCTAAGAATGTTAACGCCTGGTTCTTTTGAATTGCTTAGTTCCAACTGATTTGAACTGTTGAAACAGTAAAAATCAGGAAGGTATCACATGGGTACTGTGTTTTATATGTTAGTATTAATGAATAATGAGGTCGGAGGATGTTTACATTGTCGTATTTATTAATGTGTAAGAAGCATACTGTATAGCAATACGTGTAGGTCAGGGAAAAATATATAAGCCGGAATATAGATTGTAAGGATATAACTGTGAACTGTGTCTATTTCCGTCAAGTGGGCGTCCGATGCCTCGACTTCCCGTTTGTCCTCGTTCTCACCCACCATATGTATGCACAGGCTTCTCGTACTCCCTTATAAGCAGTTGTCTTGATTACCCGCTGCTCATACAAGTGATGTTCCTCCGATCACTTCTCGCGACTATCTCAGTCTCTGTCGCCCTCACAGGACCGACTTCTCATTATTGTATTCCGGGGGACCAATGGACCGAAGACTAAATCCGATTCGAGTGCTACAATGGAACTGACAATCTTGTAAAAGGAGACCGCGCTATCGGTATTCTATTCAACCTTACTATTTTGTAAATGTCTTCTTAGGTTGTATTCCTAACAATACTGAGGATGGAGAAGTTATCGCTATTGGATCAACATATACCGACAAACATTTTTTCTACAAATGTGAGCCTCGAGGCGAAGAAGTAATCTACGAAATACGAAGTAGATCTCCCACTAACCAATATCACATGACGTTATTTGAGAATGCCGTGATCCAATGGGCGCTTTCCTTTCTGTTAACGAGACAAGAATTATGGCCGATGGATCTACGTGGAAGTGTTCCTTCAAGTCTCATAAGGGTTGCTGTTGTTGATCTTGTCGGAAGGATTAGCGAATAGACTGCACATGGTGGATCCGGCTATGTCAACGAACGTCCTCTGTTAAGTCAACTGGAGGCTCTTCACATGAGATCGAGGGCAACGGGGGGTCGAGAGGAGGTGGGAAGACAAAGACAAGCGCACCTGCCAAAATCATTACGGAACACGCTCCTGGTATCTCCATGCCAGCTTTTTGAAATAAGAGATTGTTTCAGATTGTGACGCACACGATCTTTTCGAGTTTTGCGATTCTCTTGCGCCATTGTGCATAGGCGACGATGAATCTCCTCTTTCTAAGCTTAGAGAGATCATGAACAGTGCCAATGTTACAGTGGAACAAGTGAGGGCCGCAATAGACGTTGCGGGATTGACTGGGTAAACTGGATGTTATCGATAGATTTCGATGAACTTGTTAAGGTCGTCATCAAGCGAAGAAGATTACAAACATATGGACGAGGTTATAAAGGGAATGCTTGGAGATTTCGATGAGTCAAACTGTGGATGCACCGATGATTCATGTATTCTCAGATGCAACAGAAGGAATAGAAAATGTCAGTATACATTCCTTTAAAAACATTTAATAATCAATAATTGCAGCATGCAAAAAGTGTAGCATCTTCAAGAGGAAGCTCCCCAAATTGGTAGAGATGGTCTGTCCAAAAACTTGTCAAGCATGCGATTCAGGTAAACTATACTACCTAATTTTTTATCGAGGCAATTGCGAAATAATTTATTGTTCATTATCGTTTCAGTTGGTAAAATGCCGGAGATTGTCAAGACCGTTGTACGGCTCTATACACACGACTGTCGTTGATTCATTTTGATGTACTTATTTTCTATTTTAATAAACCTTTTTTCAATTTCAATGCACTAACTAGGAAAGCGGAATTCTGTTTTCGGATATGAAATTCTAAGTGTGTAATTTTTGACTTTCTTCAGTTCTCCAAAAACACAGCTTGTTGTGAGTAGCTCCAACGTAAGCCAATTACGAGCTGATTATGTCGAAAGGCATAGGGGCGTCTGGGAACGATTGAGGGCTTTCCTAGAGATCCTTGCAGTCTCAGCCATAACATTGTACTATGAATAGACAAGCACAATTTTCCTGGAGAATCCATCTTCAAGTTTTAAAATATCTCATAACTCCTACTCCACACTTTTCCCGCAACGTGCGCGCCACATAATGGTCACTTGCACCGCAAGGGCGTCGCCCGCCCGGTTATCTGCCGCAATAGCAAGTTGTTGTTAGAGTGAAGCGCGCAACTTGCGAGCTTCTCGCAAGTCGCGCGCAATTGGTGAGCAACTTGCTCGTACTTGCGCGCAATTTGCGATGTCAGTAGAGGCGCGAAACAGGCGTTTTTCTTGCTCACAAGTTGCCCATTTCCAGCGCGGGGCAGGCGACTGTCTCGCAAGGTTGGCTAACTGGCGCGCAGTTGGAGGTTCTGTGGCACGCAACTTGCGGGAAAAGTGTGGAGTACTTTCGTTAGGAGAGAGAATTGATTACATTAGAGGGTTGAGTGTACTAACAATAAGGGTTCCCATCCCACCCATTCCCCATTCATCCTTTGTCTCCTTCCCCTAGGGACTCTTCCAGTCACCCACCACTCGTCATCTCAACTATCGTGCCTCCCTTCATCAATTCCACTTATTATTATCCCTACGCTCTTTCCATTCCCTCCACTCTAAACTTCCCACTCATCATTCGCTATCCTACCGTACTTCAGTCCTCTCTTTGTCATTCCCTCCTTGCCGCTCTCTTCCTTCCCCTCTTCTCAATCCTCTTCGTTCTCTCACTCCTTCCAGTCTTCCCTATGAATCTGTCGTATTGGCTCAATCTGCTCTTTTTCAATGTTCTCATTCCCGTCCATCCTTCCCTTTCCTCTTCCAACCCCTCGATATTCTCTTCTCCTCCCTCGTATTCTACCCACTCATTCATTCGTCAACGTTCTTCTTCATAGGCTTTTACCATAATTACCTCTCTTCTCTCCTCTTCCGCTTTTCACAAAACTTTAGTCTAAAGGACAACTAATTTGCCTTCATTTTCGCGCTGCAACATGTTGAGAACACCTCGGGTTATGAAGTTATGCCACTTTATTTCGCTTTCGAACAAACAATGGCGTAGCACATTGGCTAATAGTATTAGGATTGAGGAATTTGTCCAGTTAATCTCTTCCATGGAATCTAGCTCATTGTTTATCCATACCCCCACAATATAAAGGGAGCAAAGACATCCTTGGTCTCCTTCTTTTTCTTCACATTCCACAGTCATCTTTCACTTTCTCCCCCAATTTACAGCTGCTCTAGCTATGCACTGTAGTAAGTTCACTGGACAGAAGCTTGATAAAGGGAGCGAGGGGCTATCGTCAACTGAGTAATCGACTACTATAACAATTGAGTTCTTCCTTCAAAGATCATGAGTCTAAGGGACGTCTAAGGGAGTATTCCGATTGAAATGGAGTAAGAGGAAAGCGGGAGATTCCTTTATCGTCCCTTTCTCTGCCTCCCCTCCTTCATAATCTGCTTTACACGTGTCTTTCTCAGGATCTCCCACCCCTCCCCTCTCCCTTCTCTATCTCTCACTTTCTTGCTTCTCTTCATTCTAACTCTTCTCTCCTTCAGTAGCTCCTATCGTACTGTTATCAAAGAGTAGCCAATTAGTCTCTCCCTTCTACAGTAAGCGCGTGTCATTCGTTGTGCTGAGATTGAGTGGAATAGGGGACAGGTGTATGCATAAGTAGAGCGAAAAGGGAGTGTCAGTCTTAACTTACTTGTCTTCCAATACATACACTCTCCTCGTTCATTCCCCTCTACTTTCAAGGATTCCTCGTGCTCTCTATGATATCAGCCCTTTCCTCTTCCCATCTTCTTAAAGCTTCATCATCCCTGTCAGTAAACCGTGACTTCTATCCTGTGATTAGTGAGGTTCCTCTCGTATTACCGTGTAGCCTCCCAATTCTTCGTTCCTCTTCGTTCTTTCGTCATTCTTCGACTTGTTCATCTCCATTATTTTCTTTATTCTTCGTATTCCAATTATTCTAGATTGACCCCCAGTCTCCGTCTTTCCCTCTTTCCTTTCCAAGTATTCTCACGTGTACAACCATTCTCCGTTGCCTTCGTTCACTCAATCTATTTTATGTGAACAGCACATCTGCATTCCCAATGATTCCCTTCAAATATGACGACTTGTCACTTTTCCGGTCATTACGACATTATCTAATCAATCTCATTGTCACTGCAGCATAATATTCTTTATTCCAACAATTTATTTTCGTAAGAATCGTAAATAGTTTTTTCTCCTCTCATAAGTACACCGATGTACACCTTCCCATGTGGATACATTTCGTCTTTCTCATTTCATCTCTGTTCTCTTCTATCATATTCACGTCCCTCTACCTCCTATTCCACACCCCTTTTCACTTAATCACCCCTACCCCTATATACCCTCTTCCCATATTCATCGTCACCCCACAGAAGGAGCCTTTCCTGTGTCAAAAGATGCTATGGAGCGAGCGAGAATTGCTCATAGCGATTGGTTATGGAGAAGGGATGAAGGGATGAAGGGGAGGTGAGGAATAAGGGGGACTAGGGGAGGGGTGGATGGGCTAGTGTAGTCACACCCTATTCATCCCATAAGACTGTTTTCCTGACTCGCTAAGCCGATTCACTTATGTTTCACGAGGGACGTTTCGGGATTATTGAAAGGTAGAGGAGGGATGTGAGAAGGGGAGTACGATCATAGATTGGACGGGGGGAGGAAAGATGAATGGATAGGGCTGCAGTCATTCTTGCATCGAGTCGGTAGTTTACGTGGCACCCCCCCCCCCTTTTCTCATTCTCTTGCCCTCATCGTACATTCAACCTCTACTTCTCTTCTCCTCCACCTCACTCTCTCTCTTCCCTCTTTTCTCCCCCCTCCTTCTCTCTATCTGTTCCTTCCCTCGTAACAACATGTCTCTTCTTCATTTCCGTTCCCTCTAAACAAATCGCGCAAGAACATCACTAGTATATATCATCTTCCCTTTTATTCATCTTCTTCATTGATCGCACTTATCGACATCAATACCTTTATGTCCTTTATCTGTATGCACCCATTTCCCAGATAGAGATAGCTCCGTGTACCCCTCCCCCTCCCCATTCCACTTCCCTCTCCCCCTCTTCTCGATAAGTAACTTACCCTTCACGTGTTCGTTACCTTCTCACTTCATTCCTTCTCCTTTTCACTAATCTTTCACCTAACGAATAGCCTTTGAAGAAGCCTTGTGCAGAGTTATGAAGGAGGGAGAGGGTTGTAGGGGGGATACATGGGGATTGAGTAGCGGGGGATACGTGGGCAGTGTGCTGCAAGAGTCAATGAGAATGACAGCTGAATCAGTTGCTCACAACACTCTCCATGTATGCAGTCGTCCCCTCCGATATCCTTTCCTCTTCCCAATTCATTACTCCTCAACCCTCCTCTCTGGAATATTAGGATCTCTTGTTGAATTTTATTTACCGTTGT
>LS934912.1:151077-162022 GCA_900490955.1 Micoletzkya japonica
TATCTCCCTCCTATATATGAATTACATAGTTGACCTCCACAGCGTTCAGTCTTACACTTAGAAACTATACTCAACATTTTCTCAAAATCTAAGTTTTCAGCTTAATAATTCTAGACCCCCTCTAGGAGATTATACAACTCTCTGAATGATACTTAATACATTTGCCCTACTTTTATCAATTCAAATAACGCTTGAAATAAGCAAAAAAGCAGGCGCAAGTAGGCCGCGCTGCGTCAGCTTCCTTTGTGTACCAACCCCGCAAGCCGGTGCAATGCGTCGGTTAAGCTCAGTTGGTAAGCCAACAGACTGTGAGTCGGAACGTTGTGAGTTCGAACCCAGGGGGAGCAGGGTTTTGCAGATTTGGAAAACGCCTATTTGAGTGTTCTTTGAGCAGGTGCACACACGGACGTTTAGCGAATTATATAATAGTATTGAGTTTCTGTCGTACAAATACGAGCGAATCGCAACGGTTACATCTTTTTTGGGAACTGCTTATTTCTGACTCAAGAGACATTTTCTCTGTTGTCGGTTGGGACAAGCACAACATCTCCTCTACTGAAAGACCGCGAAAAAACTAAAACGTTAAAACTAGCTACCAAAATGCAAAGAAATCCTGTGCTGCATTGGATTGCACATTTAAATTTACGCGGCATGCATAACTTTGCAACTCTAAGGTGAATTCGTATATTTGTCATTGCATACTATAGGAACGATGTGTACATATACATCCATCTCAATTGTTCCTCTTGGCATCGTCCGTTATTAGTCTCTTCTATCTTCCTTTCCCACAATTCCTTCTATTTCTCTGTCTTGTAATTGTCAGAATACAGATTCCCTACTCAGAACATCTTCTGAGTAGGGAATCTGTATTCGGACATAATTCTTTTTATAGCTAACGAATCATCTTGAGACCCCCGTAAAGGATATCTCTCATAAAGCACTCAAAATGAGAAAAGTCAGTTGATTCCGACGGAATGAAGTTAAATGAGAAGTAAATGAAGTTGAGTGATGCCGTCACTAAACACTTAAGAACCATAGAGAGCAGACATTCTAAATCCGTCGATTATTTCAAGGATTCCAACGTGCTTTTGTCCATTTCTCATCTCCCTCCTTATTAACCCTCAACACGTTATTTGCACGGTTTCGAGAAGAACGAAACGGTTGCCTGGGGGTATATTCAGGGAAGAATGAGTTCTCCCTCAAATCCCAAATAGACATTCTCATAACTTGGCTCGCATGGCCTACAACACAAACGAAATGAAGTTTGATGTTGGTTTGATGAACTTTAAAATCTTATGAGATATGGTTGACCCGTGTATAAGTTACTGTACTAAAGCCTATATAAAAGCCTTAGTTCTCTCTACAGTAACTCTCAATGTCTGCTCTTACTCAAATCCTTTGTTCGGGCTAGCAAATGGTATGAGTGACATATTTCTCGTTTGCAATGGGTTGTCCATGCAAATGAAATGGGGTAGAAGGCTAGGAATGGAATATTGAAGAAGGTTTGATACTCCAATTAAGCATAGTCCCTACCCTGCCCGTACTCCCCTCTTTCCTTCTTCCAATTCTCCTGTGTACCCTATTAGAAGACGACACAATATTCTCCTCTTCTTCCCTAAAAGGAAGTCGACTCTTGCAAAGGTTGCCTCTCAAGTTATAGGGAGAAAGGAGAAATTGGAACGGGAAAATGAAATAGAATCGGAGACATTCAATAATCAGGGCGTTAATTCCCCTATCATTCTCGAGCATTGAATGAGAGTTGGAAGAGGGGGAGGAGACTCTAGAGGGAGAGAGGGGGACGGGAGAGAGAGGGGTTAGAGAGTAGGGGGTAGGAGGAATGAGACAGTGACACCTCCCCTCAAGCATAGAAATAAGTCGTCAAAGCGGATCATGCGCCCAACAGAGGATTACTATGACTATGATGAACTCTATCTTCGCTGGTTAGTCCACTATTTTCTTGATATATTATTAATAAAAGGATTCCGTCAGTAGACTCATTTCTACTTACAAGTCTGCGCTCTCTTCACACTCCTTCGATCTCTTTTCGCTAATAGGAATTATGGCAATTGATGGAACGTTT
Source organism: Micoletzkya japonica (assembly GCA_900490955.1). Classification (NCBI taxonomy): domain Eukaryota; kingdom Metazoa; phylum Nematoda; class Chromadorea; order Rhabditida; family Diplogasteridae; genus Micoletzkya; species Micoletzkya japonica. The sequence goes on from LS934912.1 coordinate 153,158, forward strand.
TCGTTACCCATATTCTAGAATTCTATTGTACATGAACTTCCCAAATCGAAATGCATTCTATTCTATACATCAAAAATAAACTGGCATTCTTTCCATTTTCCTTTTCAATTTCAAATGTCATAATATAATAATACCTGATAATATAATAGTAAACCTGATCCTCATGCCTTCGATAGTAGAATTCGGTACAAGAATGCCCGTGCTCAATCCATACACAAATTCCCTTTTCTCGCGTCTCTCTTCTTCTCTCTTCTTCTACGTACTTCTACTCGAATTCCTGCAATCAACGTGTCTCAAAGTGTTCATTCTCTTCATTGGTCTACAAATCCTTTACCCATTCTCCCCTGAACATCACCCAATATCTCCTTTTCTTCCACGGGAATGACAACAATTGATTTTAGACTGTAATGAGGGCTTTCGCTGTATTTTGCTGTAGAAGGATTGAGTTGTCTAGCAGACTCCAGTAGAACATTCCACTTTCCCCATATTCCATCTTAATCATACCTTCAAATGCCGCCGGAAGGCTCATTTCTCCTTAAGAAGACTGTTGTTTTCCCCGAAATGGGCTTTTGCAAGAGGGCAGAATGTGTGTAAGGTGTAGTGTAAGCGGAGAGATGATTGTGAGTGGTAATGAGAAGGGCTTCAGTCTCAGTGAGAGACGTCAGTGGTTCACGTGGGAAGTTGCAAGGAATCGACGGAGAGAGGAATCGGAAGCCCTTCCCATTCTGACTATCACCTCTTCTCTTCTATGAACCGTCTCTCTTCAACTAATCCTCTTCTCATTTCCCCCCTCCCACTATTCATTTTACAGCCTTCTCCCATTCCGTCTTCATATAAATATTCTGAACCTTCGTCTCTATCTTCCATCCTCCCCCCTTCCCATATAACTACACTCCTATGGTCCACATTTCTCCCCTACCTACCGGCCCCCTTATCCCTTTCCATTTACCCCATCCCCCCTATCCCCCACCCTGCCCCCTCCTCTTCTTTCTTCTCAATCGGCCCTTCGCTTGAATAATACAGGAGATTGTGTATATGAAGATGAGTATGAGAATGGAACATTGAGAGAAGAGACAGGGAAGGGAAAGGGACAGTGGAACAATGATTGATTGACGTTGTGGTTGGGAACTCGTGGTAGTTGATATAGTGGGAGGTATCCACTTGTAGGGAGTAAGTGATTCACTATTTCTTATGTTTCACGTGAGACTATCCAAACACTCTCAGTCTACCTCTTTCCTCTTAGAGATTTCTCGATGGAACTAATCTGGAGAGGGTCTATTCCCAATCAAAGGACTGAATTAGAGGACACGGAAGACGATACCAGACAAGGGCTTCAATGATATGTTTACGAACGGAAATAGCCTGCACTTGGTTGATATGAGTAAGTGGTCCGTTGAAGATTAGTCGAAGTGGCGGGGATAAGAGGGTGAGCTTTCCTTTCCAGCTTCTCTTTCCTTATGCGCGTCTCTTCCTTCCTTCTCCGCTCCAATTATACTCAGCCTTTCCAATGAGTTGTGTCTCTAGACAATGAATCTCCATTATAATTTGTCGAATGATCTCATTCGACTGCAAGCCAATTCTCTCTCGAATACAACCCAATTGAGGCAAAACTGTGGCAGATTGACATTCGCTGCCATGATATTATCAAGTAAGCATCGACTTCTCTTTTCTTATCATAGTCCACTTCTAGGTCGTTGATCGAATGATAAGAGGAACAATTAGTCAACTTCTCCTAATTGTGTCTATTTGCTCTCTCTCTCTTTTATTTATTTATGGGTAACGATAGATGGAAAACAGTACAAAATGAGGTTAGAACATGACTTTTTACACAAGAACTGTAAGAGGGAAAAGGAAGAAGAAGGGGGAAGTAATGAGATGCGGGTTACACTCACAACAAAGACCTTATCTCAGATGACCTTATCTGCATAAGTCGTTCCCTTTCCTCTACTAATATACTGCTTCTCTCTTCCATTTCACTTTCTTATTTTCGCTTTCTTTTCATTTCTTGTAGAAGACGGCATAGCACGCACGATTCTCTTGTAAGTGGAATCGAGGAATCGGGAATAGGGGAAGGGGGTGGGGGTGGGGGGAGGAAGAGAAAGGGGGACGAGGTAGGGGCAGGACTGACAATGAGGAGATTCCTTTAGACAACAAGCGATAGTTCTGTGAAAGAGAGAGGAAGGTTCGGGGGAAGGGGTGGGAACTATGTTATGGGACAAGTGAAGCATCACAGGAAGCACTCTCTTCTAGTATTATGGTTGAGTCAAAGGTTCCATCCGGGGCCTCATTCCTATCAAAACTATTTGATAACGAGAGAAAGTAGAACCTAATTAGGAATCAGCTTACAGTTGGAACTTTTTCATAATCTTTGTCACATTTTTTCTATACTGATTGCGTGCGAAAATATCCATTCAATTTAGGAGCGAGGCTGAAAATACACTTTGTGTATCTCGCTGAGGGATTCGTCGTAGTGTATTGTTCCTCTTCCCCCAGTCTTGCTATTCTTTCCTTTCCCAATTCCCATTCGTCTATTTCTATTCCTTTTCCAAGCCGTCCCTCTCCTTCTTCCATTCCTCAGTCAATCCTAATAGCCTACAAGTCAAATAACACAATTCACTTCTCCTTTCTTCGTCTCTTCTTCCCTTTGTTTACAACGACACATTCAACACTCTCGATCTCTGAGATTCTCGAGTGGAATATTACCGTATGCCACTCAGCTAATTTCAGTATTCCTCATTGACATCGGCTAATTAGCTTGTAAGAGTACGGAAAGACTGAATTATATGGAGTGTGCCTCTTAAGGGATACACGGTTGAGTAGACATCGATGGGGTTCGTAGGAATGGAATGAGGGAGGGTATATTTAAATAGTCTTTATCTCTCCCTTCCCTCTTCCTTTCCCATTGCTCCCCTATCTCTCCCCCTATCTTCGTATATTCAATTCCTCTCTTCTCCAATTGACTACCTTCCCTCCACTATCTCTTCTCTATACCTTCTCCATTCCTCATTCCTCTCCAACTTCTCAATAAGAAATTTACTTCGAATTACCATTCTCACGCACCTTAGATGGAATTCGATACGTGGTTTTGCTTCACTTACTTTCAGTTATATACCGATGTGAGTAAATATCATGTATTGGGACAATGGGTGATCTTTATAGAAACATTTTCTCTGCCGAAGAAGGCACATGGAAACGAAGGGAGGTGGTTAACTAGATGAACAGTAATCTCTTGAATTGAGTGCATGTGAGGGAATGAGAAGATAGACAAGGAAGGAATGAGATGATGAATGAGGAAGGAATAGACTGGGAGGGGAGAGGGAGGGAGAGAGAAAGAGCAAAAAACGAAGAGATTACGTTCATTTGATCAGAATGCGTTAGAGCATCGTCACTACAGTAGACCTTTCGTTTTGTGTATCCATATATCATGTATTTCAACTGTCTAAATAATCAGCCAGAACATCTGCTATTTCCTATGCGATGTAGGAGGAAGTACGGAGAAGTAGATGAGATTATTGGGAGACAAATATAAGGGAACAAGCGTAAGATTGGTAGGGGAGGGACAAAGAGGTACCTACACAACAAGGCATCCTCCCCCTCTCTTTTACCTCCCTCCCACTCTCCTCCTTACCGCTTTTCCTCTCTAAGTATGTTGTATGCGATAGAATATTCACGACTAGCTCTCATTCCTTTCTCTTCTTATCTCCTATTTAGGCTTCGTTCTATATACTTTAAATAACCATTTCTCAATCGCCATGAAATCAATATAAGCTGTTCTGTATTATTGGAGGAAAACGAACGTTGAGAAATCGTTGCTGCGCAGTTTAGGTCTCGTCGATGTTCTTCTTTCCTGTATATTTTCCCTTTCTCCCCCTACTTCAATCACTAGAGGCCACCGCTACAAACTAATCATTCCCCTTGCTCGTAGTTCTCATTTCAAGACAACTTTCTGCTTTCGTAATCTCTTCGCTTGGAACAAACTTCCCGATGACATATTCGACCTTTCTCCACTTTCATTTACAAACTTCATTGCCTCCTTTCTTACCTCTGTACACTCCTATATACGCTATTGAGCTTTTAGAAAGCTCTCTTAGGCCTACTTATAAACTATACTGTGTCATTTCCTGATATTTACATCGCCTTGCTATTTAGGTGTGGATAAATCAATCAAAATCAATCACTTCGCTAAATACAGTGAAACACTCTTGGCAAAATGCCAGCTTAGGCTAATCTCCAGCTCCGGCTGAAGTTTCACGGTGGTTAGCGTAAAGAACTGTGCAGCTCTCTCAACGTTCTTTTTCCTTTTATAATAGTCATGTTGTAGCTAACTTTACATATCCTTGATATTCTTAGATTAAGTTGATTTCGGAACTCTTTCACAGTTCCTCATCTCCTACACTAATCATCTCCTATTCTTCTTCTTTAATTCCTTTATTTAGTCGAAATGGAAAATAAAAAAGAAGACTATGTCGTTCTTAAGAGACGACGTGCGCAATGCCCTAAGCTCCCTATTTACCTCCCTCCCTCTCCCCCTCCCCCTCCCCCTCCCCTATCCCCTTCCCTAAGTCCCTCTATCTCTCCCTATGTAAGTGCCTTCATCGTATCCTCTCTCCAATCACTTCTCAACAGTCCTTATTCCCTTCCATTCAAAATGTCTTCATTCGTGCGAAGGTTACTCTCTTCTCTCGCTTGTCTGTCACTTAGGTCTCGTTAAGTGTATCCCTACCCTCTTAAGTCCCTCTCAACTCCCCCTCCCTCCCTCCTTCTCTCCCCTTTCTCTCTCTATCGCTGTCTGTCTCATCTCTTCCACTTCATTCCCTTATCTCCTACAGTATCCCGGTTATCAGAGGGAGGAGTTTAAAGTAATGTCAATGTGTCTCCTCAACCACATAATTTCCCCTTCCTTTCATACCTTTCTCCACCATTTCTTGCCCTTACATCGTTTCACAAGTATAACGGTAGATATCTCGGTATTGTTTTGTGCGTGAAAAATAAGAATGAAAAGGATGTTCAATCCCCCCATTGGCCCCATCCCATGACAGTATCACTCTTCCCATTGTCCGTCCTTCCCTTTTCCCTTCAATTCTCTTTTACTGCATTGCTTGCAAGAATGCAACGAACGCGTGCCAATTCAAGTATCTCTAAATTTTCCTTTCCTCTCCCTCATCCTCCCCCTTTACCTCTAACCCTCCCTGTTACTACACTCTCTCCTTAGTTTACTCTCTATTAGTAAGACATCTACTTATTCGTATTCATTCTTTCGTCTTCCGCTTCATCATCTCCCCCAATCTCTACCTAAAAGAGCCTTGTGAAACATAACCGAATCGCTTCGAGACTAAATGGCAATTACGTGAAAGACAGTGAAAGTACAATCGATACTACGAGTTGAGATGGAAATGGGGATTGAATTGGGGGATAAGACATGTGATATACTTGTTGCTGTGATATGTGAAGGGTGTGAAGTGGGAAAGGGGAAATGAAATGAGACAATGAGATTAGAGGTCTACGAGTTGAACGGTTATTTACGAGACTCAACTGTCCCACTTCATTTCTCTTTTCCAACGTCAGTTCTAGAGCTGTCGACACCCATACTTTTTAATGGCACAATATTCTGAATGTTAAGCAAACGAACCAAAATGGTTGGTCTACGTGTTTTCCGTGCGAGAGTTCCTACCGAAATCAGGACCATTTTCCGACTTCTCGTTTTCTTAACATTTACTTTGGCGTCAGAACATCGTGATGGATATGTCCGTCGTCTCATCATAAGAAGACGAGCAAAAGATGCACACGGAAAGATGCTGTTTCCAGAGTCTTAGCGAGCTTCCTGTCTTTGGATCCTTATCCTTATCGTCATAGCTAAGTCTCACCCCCTCCTTATCCATCCTCTTTGCTTCTCCCCCTCCCTCCCTCCCTCCCCCTCTCCCCCCTCCCCCTTCCCCTATATCTTCCTCTGCACCAGTCATCCGCATCATCTCCTACGTATCTAATCTCCCTTCAACCATAACCTTCTCCCCCTTACATATTTCTCCCTTCATAAGTCCTTCCAAGTGACTTCTCCCAACCTCACAATGTTTATTCCATAAGTGATGCCTGAATCATCTTCCCCGTACTTTTCCTGTGAGAGATGAATAATGTTATGTCTCTGTCCCTCCACATATTCCTAGTTATTGTATTTCGATATACGCGCCAGACATGCAGAATGTCTTTTTCATACAACATAGCATCTTCCTCTCTTTCCTTCATCTCTTATCTTCTACATTCATATGTATTTCTCTCTCCGATCAACAGTTGATCATTCTCTCCTCTCTTCATTGATCATATTCACTCTTTCTCTCCTTCTCCCTCAAATCCATGTTGATTCGCCCACACAAGTGTGCTCTAGTCATTCCGTCCCCCTAGTATTCCCTTCGTACTTTCCCTTCCCCTTCAGACAATAGATTCTCAGTTCCGTTTATCTCTTTAGGCATAAGAATATTCGTCCGTAAATACCCTTCGCTTTCTTCAGTTTTCCTCCATTCTCATGTACCTTCTCCCCTCAATTGTATACTCCAGCACTTAGTTGAAGTACCGTACCCATCCCATTCATTCTTCTTTATCACCCTTCTCAATAATTGTGTTGACCTTGTACAATTACTCCTTGCAGTCTTTTCCTTACATTAGCAATTTTCATCCTCATGGGAAAAGAATAGCACGTAAACCGGGCAAATTCTTGAATTATTTATGATTAGACTTCATTTACAGTTAGGGTTAAATGATCGTAACTTTCACAAGCAGAGTACAACTCGCATCATTTGGTTCCCCTTCTGTTTATGTAATCGCGTGGATAGCTAACGTTTTTGGGAACCAAGTTGGATAGTGAATAGGGAATGAGAGGGAATAAGCCGATTGTGTGTCCGTCGCCCAGTCCAAGAAGGGGCTCTCCCCTTTCACTCCCCTTTCACTCCCCTTTCACTCCTCTTTGCTCTCTCACCCCTCCCCTCTTCCCTTATCTTCCCTTACATTCTTCTTTCTTCTCTTATTCTCTTCGTCATTCACTGTAGCCACTCTCTCAATGAGGGCTACTTTGCATGTCAGTCTCTCTTGTAATAAGCACAATTTATGTGTCGATCGACTACATTTTATGGGGAATAGAGAGTAGTGAGGGATGGTTGTAGTGGATATCAGAATAGTCGTGGAATGAGTCCATTCAGGATGAACAATTCAAGCGAGTGTCTCGATATGAATGCTGAGCTGTGGCTATTCCGACAAGTAAGCATTCCATCTAATTAAAACCTCGATTCCCACCAAAAAACTCAGCGAAATTTCACCACCATACAGCACCTAGTGAATCATTCACCACACAAATTTCACCAGCCCGCTGGTGAATTGTGCTCCATTCACCAGCGGGCTGGTGAAATTTGTGTGGTGAATGATTCACTAGGTGTTGTATGGTGGTGAAATTTAGCTCAGTGTACCACAGCCACAGACTCAACTGACATCCCCTTTATATACCCAGTCTCTCTTCAGGACTTCACAACCCTTCCCCTCACAATGGCCCTATTCGCGTGTCTCTACTTCACTATCATAGTATTCGGAGTGACAGGCAACATCTGCGTAATCCTGGCTATATCCCGTACCAAGTAAGTTTCCCTCCGTCTCGCCTCCCTTCCTCATCCAAATATGCTTCACTATCCATCCCATCTGCTTCCGTTTCCTCTTACCCTTCGTACGTGATAGCGACTATGTGACGATCTTAGTTAATGTTAATGAGTGAGAGACTGCATAACTGAGATACACTGACATGATTTGCACAGTCATCTCATTCCTCGTATTTACCATGATAATATCTACATCTTCACGTAGGCCTGCATAATCAAGTCTATTCAAAATGCTGTGAATCGAGAGCAAAGCGAAAGGCAGCTAGGGACTGGCAACAATGAAATATACAAGAGCGTATGGTGGACCAATCGATAGAGGAAGTCTCTTAACCTGAAAACTGAACAATTACATCCTTCGCAATCCGCTATTTTGATCTTTTTTGCGCAGTGTTAGGCTATAATTTGCACGACCCCTCAATATTGACTTTGTCGCAGAGCAAATGATAGGGCTTCGGAACACAGTCTTTGGAGCAATGCGAAGCCTGTTCTCCATTAAACGCAAGTATTTATAACTGCCCTAATATAAGCGATCTACGTATATGGGGTACACTGCTGCGCTGTGTTCCCACTGATAGACTACCCAATCGTAGGAGAGTTGCATTGTCGTTGCAGAGCCCTGCAAACAGTGCCAAACCTCTTCATCTTGTCGCTGTCGTGCTCGGATCTCGTAGTGTGTTCCCTCTCGGCTACCATCACCCCCATCACCGCCTTCAAGAAGGAATGGCTCTTCGGCAATCTAATGTGTACAATCGCCCCCTGGATTGCAGTGAGTATTCTGGGGAATACGGAAGACGGCATATAAATACAAGTCTGTCTCTCGCTTAGTCTCCAACATGCACTATCGTACGGTACATTTATTTGGGCACGCATACCGGACTGTACGGGATTGTACCGTACAACCCCGTACAAGTCAAATTGCGGCCGTATATGGCAATTTCAGCACTTTTCATTGTTTTATTATTTTTTCTCGTGCCCAATTACACCAGTAAACAAAGAAACATGCCGGAAATCGCTCATTTTTCGAAATCACTTCCGTTTGCTGACAGAGTCAGTTCGCGATAGCAGGGGCTGTCGGACGACTCTGAGACTTACAGTATCCTCCAACCCGAGCCTCGTTGTCCGGTGTAGTTACCTTGAAGTGTTTGAAAACTCGAGAAACACTTCAAGGTAACTACACCGGACAACGAGGCTCGGGTCGGAGGATACTGTAAGTCTCAGAGTCGTCCGACAG
>LS934912.1:168381-190926 GCA_900490955.1 Micoletzkya japonica
GGGGGGGGGGGGGGTGAGAAAGGAGGGAGAGGATACGGTATAGATTACGGGGAGGGGATATGGATGGTGTACGGTAGTACCTTCATGTAGAGTTGTACGGTATTCATTCCGAGAACGACGTGTCCGAGATGAGAGAGAAGATTGCAACCAGCGATTACACGGCAGAAGGGAGGCATCTTGGCCAGTTCCTGAGGGAAAGCAAAGGATTACGGGGATTCATTACGGGGGGAGGGGAGGGAGAAAAGGTCCTCGCCCAGCTATTACTGCTATATTACAGCATACACTACGGTAGGAAAGTTCCAGAGTCCATTACTGTTATTCTCATAATAAAACTAACCGTAAGCTGAGCCTTGAACTTTGTATCATCGGAGAGATCGAGATTGGTCCCGAAGCGAATAGTCTGCAACTACCGTACTCCCTCCCCTCCCCTACCGTACCCCCCACCTTCATTGGAACAGCCGCTTCTTCAGCCAATCTTCTCTTCTTCGCTGCACTCTCCGATCCATACTTGGCTCCTTGACTCCTCAGTTTCTCAGCTTCTTCTACAGTAATTCCTTCACTCCTCACTACTCAATCTACCGTACCCTTGAGTGAATGTTTGAACGTGTCTGCCTGATACTGTGCGTATTGATCTACAGTCGTGAATCGTTGAGAACTCTCGCAGGCCCACGTGGGTCTACCCAGATGATCGACGTTGAGGTCAGGGGGCATACGGTATTGGGTTCGAACCTGCACATCAGACAAGGATAGAATACAAGAGATAGCACGATTGTCTACCTCTATTTCATGGCTGGGCGCGATTTCATTCATGGACTTGGTTGAGAACAGGGAGAGATCCATCTTGAGTTGAGTAGTGAGTCCCCTTAACAATGACACCATTCCCTCCCCTTCCCTCTTCTCTCACCTAATCAATGCAATTGGACTAGTCTCGCAGAATCGTTGTAGTTCAATGGAATGAGCATCCTTCCGACTCTCTACTATGATTAGTGGAGTTGGGCGGTTCAATTGGTCGGGCTGAAATCCAGAAAATGTTTATATACAGTACCGGCCAAAAGTCTTGCGACACTTCGTTTTTTTCGGTCATAATTTTCTTCAATCTTAATATTTTTGCACCAACTTTGGATGAGATATACGGTGTTAAATGGTAAACAAGTGCTTAGAATTTGGTTGTGATTGGTGTACTGCTTGCCCATGTTGTGACTGTAGATGATCAATGGATATTTTAAGAGGCCAACAAACAAAGAAAAAAAATTTTCCTTTGTCTGACTAGGCTTATTTTTAGCGGACTAGATGGAGAAAAGTATTTGAGCTGTAGCTGTTTTGATATGTCGAACAACAACTGAACTGCTTGGGCTTGAAGTTGGGCTATTTTTCACTTTCCTGTTGTTTATTTCGCTTAATTCGACAGATTTCACTACAAAATGAATGTCATTTTCGTTTTCAGCGTATTAGAAAACCCTATGACCGATATGATCATGATTTGACGTGAACGGCTTGAAATCGTTCTTCAGAATGCACATCTACTTCGCGAATCTACCACACAGCTTCCGATCGATTTCAAACCATTCTGAAAGCAACATGTGTTCAGAAACATGGTGTTAGAACCCTGAGAAAGTTTCAAAATTTTAGCTTCACTTTCCAGGCTATTAGAGCGGTCTAAGCGATGGTGATTATTACAAATGACATTCCTTTTTTGGTGAAATCTTTCGAATTAAGCGAAATAATCAACAGGAAAGTGAAAAATAGCCCAAATTCAAGCCCAAGCAGTTCAGTTGTTGTTCGATATATCAAAACAGCTACAGCTCAGATACTTTTCTCCATCTAGTCCGCTAAAAATAAGCCTAGTCAGACAAAGGAGAAAAATTTTTCTTTGTTTGTTGGCCTCTTAAAATATCCATTGATCATCTACAGTCACAACATGGGCAAGCAGTACACCAATCACAACCAAATTCTAAGCACTTGTTTACCATTTAACACCGTATATCTCGTCTAAAGTTGGTGCAAAAATATTAAGATTGAAGAAAGTTATGACCGAAAAAAACGAAGTGTCGCAAGACTTTTGGCCGGTACTGTACATGAATATTTATAATTAAAAGATAACATTATGCTAAAAACGTAGTGTACGGTAGAGAGAGTGTAATCGTGAAGTGACTAACCCGTGTATTGGGTGGATTGGCAGGGGGTTCGGGGGGACGGGGAGGGGCTACTCTCTCATCGAATATCTCCTTGAACTCAGACGGACGGTCCACTCGCAAGTGACACGCATCCAAGAGTTCCGCGGCTGAAGGAAGAGAGTGGAGAGGGAATGACAGGGGATTACCGTGATATGAGGCACGTACGATTACAACCTACATCTAACTGTGGGACACAACTTCCCTTTACAATTAGAGAGCTGATACCGTAGTCAGATTTAAACATCCATTCTCAATACGCGTCACGTAGTATGCGTCGCGGTTCGCCACTCGCTGTGCATTTTAAATGTTTTGTGCGCGTTGATTAAAACGGTCGTGTGAAGGGAGGGGAAGAGGGGACTCACAGGTAGTGTCCATGGGAGATCGAAGAGGGGCGAGAAGAGAGAAAGTAGTGGGGAGTTCGTTGATGGGAGGGATGAGATGGGAGTGAGAGTCGCGCACTTCCTTCACTTCCTCCTTCGATTCTTCCTCGTTCTCCTCTTGCGACTCCTCGTCTTCTACAAATAATGGGCCCTTCGTTCTATCAGAATAAAAAATAACTCGTATCACTAACTTATATTTTAGTTTTTCCGCTATATTTCAAATATGCATTGGAAGCGCTGACCAGGCTCGTCTTTAACATTCATTTTGTCGTCATCTTCCACATCGAATAGCGATCGGAAGTGCTTGAGGGCGTTGAGGGAAGATTGTTCCCCGGGGGGAAGTTCCCTTACTGAGTATTCAGATAACGGAAGTTCCGACCCATCACAGGCTCCATACTGAAATGAGGCACATATTCAGTATTTCAGAGGAACTATCAATATTACTACAATTTTACTGGAGTTAGAAATAAGCATGTTTTTAATAAATAAGAGGCAAAACGAACCAATCGTTCTCGTTCCTCGAGACTTCGCAGTACTTTCAGTGAAGATTCGTCTAGGAATCTCTCCGTAAACTGAAACAACAACTACCTTTCAATTACCTTCAACTACGCTCCTAAGCAAATCTTGACCTAATACATCTGATTACCATCAAGCGATAATTTTCACTGGCCCACGATAACTATTAAACTAACCTTGAGAATCCTCAGCATATTTGTCTGACACGGTTCGAGAGGCTTCTGTCCTTCGTACTGCAATAACCCCTCCATTCACCTCGTTCTACCGTATCCCCATAATCTACCGTATTCCCATAGATAAAAAGGCACGTCGAAAACGACGTGGCTTAGGCACTTTTTTCGAATTTTTTCTTCAAAATGAAGGCACTTTTCAGTTGCCAAACATGAAACATAAAAGTGAAAGAAATTAAAAAAAGATTAAAACAGAACAGAGCGTGCACAGTCCTATGTTGTAGCGAAAATAGCCAAATTTTTGAATTTTTTTAATCTTACATGCACATCAAGAGGGGCACGTTGCCAAGTTCACGGAAAAGTGGAAAATATTTTGCCAAAAACGGAGATTTTGAGTTATTTTTCTAATTTTATTTTTTCCAACCTTATGATATTCCTCGCTATCGACTAACTACCCTGTAAACTGTATTAGAGTCGCATTTAAGCGTTTTTAACTATCATTAAAATTACCGTACTTTAATGCAAATTTGGATTGGCTATTACTACAGGTGTGCACGCTGTGCAGAATGGTGTTGCCTCGTAACACTTTATACGGTATACTGTTGCACTTCTAATCGCAAACTGGCGTCTATTTTCCGGCTCACTCTTTTTTGCTTTGAAAATTGCCACGTCGAACCGAAAGCGCACGCGCTTTTGCCTTTCTTGAAGTTTTCGTGAATTGCTTTTGTTTTAAGAAATGTAGAGCAACTCATTTTTTTTCTTTTAGGCTGTGAAAAAATATAAAAAATGAAGGCACCATTTTGATTTTTTTATCCGAAAACGTAGGCACTTCGGAAGCCGTCGACGTGACTATTTTATCTATGCGTATTCCTCACCAATATCTCAACAGAAGTAGTCGATAGTTCTCCCATTCTCCACAATGGACTTCCCTCTCGATACTTCGACTGTTTGTTCTGTAATCGTCATTTTCATCATTTAAACCAAATAACATCGGCGAAGTACCTATGAGTAAAAAGTATTTGGTAGTAGTTATAGTAAACAAATTCACACCACGGTAAGTAAGTATTTTCAAACAAATGTGCCGATTTTTGAAGCTCCATTACTTATGTAAAGAAGTAGGGAGCGGGAAACGGACAAAGTTTTCGGATACTTTCATATTCCATTACGAACGGGGGTTGTCTATACAGACAGGCTCACAAAACCTAACCATGAAAATAGTCCGTTTCTCGATCATTATTAAAAAGAAGAAAAAAGCTTTGAAAGCGTAAGGTATTCGAATAGATGCATTGACACGAACAAAGTTAATGCAACGTGCATATTACTTCACAGAACAAAGGTTAGCTTTATTCGATTTGTCATCGAGGTGAAGCTACGGTACACTTATAGTGAGCGTGCGAGGCAACATGAAACATTGAACTGGAAATAAAAAAAAGAAGATATGGATTAGATCATAATAAGGGCAAGAAGAAGAGGAAATGATAAGAGAAGAGAAGAGAACTTGAAGGAATTTGGAACATAGCTGAGATTGGGAACATAGAGGGAAGATAGAGGAGAGCGAGATTTAGGAGGTAAAGGGGAGAGGGAGGGAATTGAGAGGTAAAGAAGAGAGGAGGGGAAGGGAGGGTGAGAGAGGCGAGAAGAGGGAATAAAGAGAACACTGATAAGGATACAAGACATGCAGAAGTGAGAGAATTAGCCAGTTTCTATGAGATTGTGAGGAAATGTAGCGATAGGTGAGGGGGGAGAGGGGTTAGGAGGGAAGAGGGAAAGAAAGAGTAGAGAAAGGGACAGCGGTAGTATGCGGGTGCAAGGGATGCAAGGTACAGTAACCCTCCACAGTAACCCCCTCAATCCTCTTCCAACCTTGAGAAACTCCTCTTGTCGTTGTCGCAATTCCGATGGAATTGGCTGCATTCCGGCGTCTTTGAGAGGAGGAAGTCTGAAGGGGAAAAGGGGTTACGGTAGGGAGAGGAGTACGGTAGGGTAATGTAGAAATCGTAGTCACTACAGTGTAACTCTTTGCAGTTCGAAAAGATATCTTAACACTCCGACCACGCCATAGATTGTTTCGATTCCATTCATTTGTCCCCCACCACTACCGTAGTCTACAGTATCCCTTCCCTCTTACCTCTGTCCAGCGTGTTGCCCTCTCTGGTTCTGTTGTGGCTGCAAGTGTACCATCTCTCTGTCTCCCCCGCCCCCTAGCCATCCGAAAGCCTTACCCCCTCCCCCGCCCCCCTCCTGGACTCACATTAGCCAGCCCCCTCGACTGTCCGAGCTCTCTTTCCAATACAAGAATCCGAGCTTTCAGTTGATCGGGGGACCCTGCAATGAAGCTATCGTAATGGTACGGCAGAGACTGAGTGATACCCTCTCTGACTCACTCCTTATAACCCCCCCCTCTCCCTCCCCTGCTATCATCTCTCTGTCTCGTGTACATTCTCATTTCGACACGTACCAACTGATCGCTATAATAACGAAGCTACAAACTCAATGGTGTCTAATACTCATCTCTTCCCTATTCCCTACAATCCCCATTCACATTTCCTCTTCTTCTTTTCTCTTGTTTTCTTTTCTGTGAACTGATTACAAGAGTTCAATGAGAACTACGTGAGAGCATTGTACTGAAGGGAACTGAGCGAGGGGAAGAGAGAGAGATAGAGAAGGGAGGGGAGGGGATACACAGTAGGGAGGAGAGAAAGAGGGAGAGAAGTAATAGAGAAGCGAGAATGACATAAAAGAAGGATTAACATTTCCGTTGCGACACTTTCGAAATGGAAGATTAGTATGTGACCAATGGACAAATATCAACAAAAGGTAAAGAGCACGGGAAAGACGAAGAGAGCAGAGTGAATGGTGTGGAATAGCTCGTAAAAGGCACATACGTGGGCTACATTTTTGGGAAACGGGTCTACCAATGTATGAAATTGTGAAAAACAATTATGAATTTAATTTTTGTAGGAAATATTAGCGTACCATAGTAAGATTTCGAAAAAAATTTGGGCCTAACCCATACTTCGGGTCGGTTCTCATGTATGAAACGGGGATAGGGAGATATAGTAAAGAAAGGATAAATATAAAGAGAAAGTAAAGCAAAACGCATCGAAGAGCAAAATCATTGAGAGAAAGGAGGAAAAGCAGGGAAAAAGTAGAAAGGAGAAGAGAGAGAGATAGTAGACACGAAGCAGACATTACGTGGAGAATTCAAGGAAAGGGAAGGTAATGACAACTACTCCCTATTCCCCACGCACACATGTGTTACCTCGCGCGCATCAAACAACTTATCTAACAATAATACGCCCTTTGCAATATCACTTCAGCCTTAGCTTAGTTAGGGTATCTTCAAAGAATAAGGATAAGGTGAGACTTAAGAAGAGACGTTAACGCCCACCTGGATTGTACTTAACAGCATTCTTGTAGCAATCGAGTGCATCCCCGTACTGCATGTGTACCTGCAATCACATTTACAATGCAAACGGTTCCACTTGCCAAGTAAACATTCTATTTCTGTGAAATTAAGAAAATAGCCATAATAGCGGTAAAGAGTGCAAATGGAGTCTCTTGTACCCCTTCTTCATTCCTCTCCCTATCCACGCAATATCCCCTTCCCTTCACCTCCATACCTCATACAACTGTCCCAGATTCGCCCATGCTGCACTGTGTTCCGGATCGAGATCGACAGCACAGACGAATGCCTGAACCCTGTCTTCCCCACCGTCATTACCCTCTTTTCTTTCCCATTTATAATCATTCTTTCGTGGTGCGCAGCAGAGCATTCCATTCGGGTTTTTTGACCAATATGTCTCGCTGCCTTTGGTAATGAGACTTGTCGCGGTTATGAATGGTGTACGAAACATATACCGCAAAAAGACCCGAATGGAACGCTCTAGTGTGCAGCACACCGATTTACCGTATTAGGAAATGTCAGAATGATTTTTCGCTTTCCAAAGGCTGTGCATTGTAAGGCAGAATACCGTACTCACCTGCAGTGCATCCATCGGCTGTTGTTGTTGTGAGTATAGTACTCCAATGGAACACCAAGTATCGGCGTCCGCTTCTGATTTATCGATTGAAAAACGATAGTGGACGAAGGCGTCGTGAGCCTGGAGAGAAGGGTACTGTAGGGAGAGGGGGATACGGTAGGAGGGGGGAAGCTTAGACTGAGGGATTCCCGATGAGGGGGGGGGGGTAATCAGGTGAAAAATACAGTATTTGATTGTAATTTACAGTAATTTTTTTACGGGGTAGGACCCCTTCCGCCCGCAGGCCACCGCTTACAATGAAATTACCCGTACTGCAGTGCGAAGTTACCCCCACGGCTGTACTAATAAATTCTCTATTTACATGGCTACCCTACCGCATCTGGAAAATCACACCTACCGCGAAAATAATTTCATGTTCAGTTCAGTTTTACACCTTTATCAGGGGACTATCAGTGGATTGGGGTCCAAAGGAGGGGCGTTTGATATAGATAGGAAAGGCTGGGAACTTCAAATCTTCTTCAAATAAACCCACTTATGTATGAGTATTTATCCTGTGATGAGTGCATACCCTAGCAGGAGCCTGTTCTCCGTAGCACCTTCCCAGATAGTAGTAAGTCTTTCCACAATCGGGGGCCAACTGCTTCGAGTGGTTCAAGTGATCCTCCGCCTCTACCAACTTCCTCAACACAAACACTTCTCATCTCTTCCATCAACAGACTAACAATAACCGCGCAAAACTCACTGTTTTCGCACTTCGCTCTCAGCCGGAAGTTCCGATTCTGCACGATAGCACAGCCAACCTCAATTAATTAGGATATCTTAAGGAGATTAATTAATGAGGGTAATATAGTACACCTACGGATTAGTGAATGTATAACAAGATGAGTCGTTCTCTGCCGATAAGACCCAAACTAACCGAGTTCTCTGTGTATCGCAGCTCTGAGTTGAAATGCGGGGATGGACTGTTGTTGGACGATTTCCTCTTGCAGAAGTTGTTGGCACTCGTGATATGCCTGAGGAGGAATGAATCGAGGGAAGGGGAGAAGAAGGGGGAAGGGAGAGGGGGAAGAGATAGTAGTATCTTGAGGCATAGCAGAGTATTCACGGGGCTAGTCACGATGTACCTTGCACATATGGAAGGAAGCACGACGTCATCAGACAAAGGCCTTCCAAATAGTTCATTGTGAGTACTACATGCACATCGGAGTACAATAATGACATTATATAATGCTTCTCTTGCGCTCCTAACTATTGTCTTCCAATATTTCCCTCTTCATCTGCCCAATAACAAGCCTCCCCTTCCCTCTACCCTCTCTTTCCCCCCCCTATCCTCCATATCTCCTTTATACCCTCCCCTCCCCCCATCGACGTTAGGATGCGTGCCCGCACCACAAATCCTAGTGTAAAATGCTTGTAAGGATGGATGTTTGACTAAATATGCAAGGATGCATGTATAAATGTTATGACACTACTAGCCCATGTATGCCTACCCCCTCACCTTTTCAATCTCTCCTCCACTATCGTGACACAGAGCAACGTTCAACTTGAGTTGGGGTTTCGACAGGAACGAAGACTCTCTAATATCGTGAAGGGAAGAGTTGAAGTGCTGAAAGGAAAGGGTTTGAGAGAAACGGAAAGCTACGGATTAGGTTAGTGAATTGAGGGAAAGTGATTAGTGAATTGAGGGAAAGTGATTAGTGAATTGAGGGAAAGTTCATATCACTAGATTATGAACAACTTCTACTAGGCTCATTGAGACATTGTATGGGAAATGGGATAAGAAAAGCCGAAAGCAGCTAGGTAATGAGAAAGAGAGAGAAAGAGACTGTTACCCTTAGGGCGTCGTTGAAGAATCGGACTGCCTTGTATGCGACTCCCAGACGACCATTCACTTCACACGATACATATGTTGAGGGGTTCGAGTAGAGATGACGGTTGAATGACTCGATACAACTGAATAAGGGGAAGATGAGGGGGGATGGGGAGGGGAGACTAGCATGGTACACAACCGTTTGAACACCCACGCACGCTATGTAACGGTGTGAGTGGCAACAAATGTTTTTCTTTCACGAAACATATTTGAAAACCAAAAAGAGCGGAAATGCCATTGATGAATTGGACATACCGTCAAGCTAGTAAATTGTGGGCCGTGTTTGAAACACTTGAAACAAGGCCATATCTCGGCTGGGAAAGGTCGTACAGAGTTCTGGTGGTTGGAATTTTTGGAATTCTCAGGACGAGATCTACTTGTGTATCAAGTTTGGTGATGATTAGACAACCTTAGACCGGGTAAAACGGCTTTTATCTTAGAAATCCCGATAAATTCTCGCCACCCCTGTTCGAACCTCTCCAATGCAACATTTTTACGTTTTAAGGGTCTTTAAACTTGAGGAATCGTTACCAAACTTGATACACAAATAGATCTCGTCCTGAGGATTCCAAAAATTCCACCCAGAACTCTGTACGACCTTTCCCAGCCGAGATATGGCCTTGTTTCAAGTGTTTCAAACACGGCCCACAATTTACTAGCTTAACGGTAGGAAGAGAAGAGTAGAGGGAAGGTGAGAAGGGGAGGAGTGACCTTGGTATGACCCTTAGAGGGAAGGGGGACTGGGGGACAGACAAGACTTACACACAATCTTAAGGGCAACTTCTCTCTCTTTACCTCTCTCCCCTTTCAGTATGTTCCTTATTTACACCCCAACTCCCCCCCCCCCCACTTAAAAGACCAAACCGCCTACAGCAAATGGGTACCATTTCATCGTCTTGCATTCGGTAAGTCTCTTTCATCTCAGAAGCGATTAGAGGAATCGGATACAAGTTGCTGCGGGCACTACAAGGTAAAAGAGAGAGGGAGGGAGAGCTAAGGAGGAATAGAAGATGGAAAGACGGGAAGGGGGAAGGGGGTAGAAGATACATGGGCACGGACCCGACGGTCGGGTGGTAGACCCCTTAATTTGTAAGACGTTTAGCTTGGTAGACGCCTTATTATTCCTGATGGCTCATTGGTAGGATAATCAAAACCTCGAGTTATTCACTGGTAGGCTACACTTCAAAATAATAGGCGGCAAAGCTGCCCACGTATGGAGTAGAAAAGGGGGACAAGCGAGGTTCTGCAAGCTACACGTTCAAATGCACGTTGCATGTTCCACTCTCTCTCATTCCCCCCCCCTCCCTTCTTTCTCTGATCAAAACGTAGATAACCAGCACTCATTAAAATGTCACTAGACCAGCTTACTTACGAGGATTTACTGTAAAACAGAAAGAAAATAGAATATCAAGTTAACTAATTACATTAGACTAACCACAGTAAAAGCGCTTTTCGGGAAGGAGAAAAGGCTTCGAAGAAGAATAAGGAATAGTATTGCGGCTGTAAAGGAAGAAAGTGCAGAATGGAGGGGATAAAATATTATGGAGAGGGAAAGGACAGGGAGAGAGAAAGAGGGGGAGGGGTGTACAATAAAGGGAGAGATGGAAGAGTGCAAGGGTGAAGCATTGATGCCTGGCAGAGGCAGTATAAAAAGAGGAGAGAAGTTAAAGGGAAGGAGGGGGAGAGTGTGGGTGGTCTGATAGGAGGAGGGAAAAGAAGAGAGTGGGGAGGAAGGCACGGGGAGGGAATAAAGAGATACCGAGGGATAAGGGAACACGACTGTACAATAAATCTTGTAGTACTCTCTTACGCAAAGGACTGAGTGAGTGTACTGCGAGGGAGGGAGAGAGTTGAGAGGTAACGGGGAGGGGGAGGAAGACCAAGAGAGAGGGGGGACCCGCAGTCCACTCGTTACCCTTGGCAAGTGATGAGAGATTCGAGGACAGATATAGAGAAAGAGGGAAGAAGTAGAGAGCATGGGGAGAGAGGAGAGAACAGAGAAAGAGAGAGGCGAGAGAGTACAGGGAATGGAGAGAGTAGAGGGGGGATAGAGTGGTGAGTTGGGCACGCATGCATGCTGTCCATGCCAACCATCTGTCCCTCCTTGCCTCTCCCTCTTTCCCTCGCAACTCTCTCATCTCTCTCCCTCTCTACCACTATCACAATACTCTCTTCATCATTCCCTCTAGCAGTCTCTCCCTTCAACTGCGCATGTACAAAAGCAGAAAGGTTTCAAGGCGGTCTAATCCTTCAGCTACTTGTAACGGGAAGTTCGATGAACAAGACACAGGTTAAGACACGAATCACAGAGAGCACGCTATCATCTTCTTATTAGTATCTACTACCTACCAATTTAGTACTCCAACTACCCATAAGCGATCGGGAGTACGGTAATGTAAGTCGCGTACCTTCCGTAAGACTTGAAATGGAGATAAACGATTCCCAGCCCGTAGTATCCCCCTTCGTCCCTCCAGAACAGATCATCGCGGAGATTCAGTGATTGTTGGTAGGCAGACAGGGCTACAACAATATTATTATGACTCTATTTCGAATCATTTAGCAGGCTACGATTTCATAGACATTTAATATTGGCGATAGAAATCTAACTTGGAGGAGGTACTGTGCAAGTTGATAAATAGCCTTACAATTAGCTGGCATCTAGCGCTCATATAAACCTTTGGAAAAGCTGTTTCTGCCAACTATTACTACTCATTCTCGACAAATAATCAACCGCGGAAAATATACACTCCAACGCATGAAATTTGAAACGGACAGTTAGTATTAGAGCCCGCGAATTGAAAAAAAACCATTTAATCCAATTAAGCTATTTTTCCGGGATTATGTTTCATACCATATGTATTAGGAAGAGAGATTCTGGCAATGTTGACAGCGAAACGTAACCGGCGAAAATCGGCTATCGGTATCGATTCGCGGGCTCCATACGTGGGCACCGACCCGAAGTATGGGTGGTAGGCCACAATTTCTTCGGAATTTTACTTTGGTTGGACCATATTTCCTATAAAATTTCAATCGGTAGGCCTGATTTCGTACACTGGTAGGCCCGTTTTTAAAAATATTGCGGGGAAGGTTGCCCACGTATGGCGGGCTCTAGTTAGTATGCTTATGAATTTTCGAATCCTAACTTGATAGAAATCTTTTCAATATAACAGTGTACGATGAGTGGATTTATTACAACTAAAATCATACTTTTGAGGTCTAGAGAGCATGAAAGCAAGTTCAGCGTACACTAAGGAATGGTATATCATAAATACATTTTTGAAATAGTATATGAGCATTTGGGGAAAGAAATTTATTTATTTTATTTATTTATTTATCGAATACGCATGTTGCGTGCGGTCGAAGGAGCAATCAAGACATACTTTCATCAGCCGAATACCTGTTTTATCAGACTACAGAACTCTGTATATTGCATTACATTGCCTTTTTTGCACATTTCATTCACATCACGTGCACACGACCGTTCATTTGAAGGAATCGCAGACATTGAAAATGCATTAGGTACGGAACACTCAGTTCGCGATAGCTAACATTTTAATTGTCAAAAAAATAAAGATTTTTGTATTTTCTTCGGTTTGAGAGTGTTCCACCTTCTCCAAATATCGCTAGTTCCTAAATAAAAATAAATAAATTGGAATATATATTGAGATAATCACTATTTAAGTGCATTTTAGCGGTGTACGGTAGAGATACCGTAGTTTCAGAGTGTGCCGTTTTTAGATGTAGGTCATGAACGTACGTGGTGCAGTTCGTATAGCAAATGAGTGTTGTCTAAGATTGCTTTTCGCAATTGGAACATGAATTTGGAATTGACTGCCTCTGGTTCGACTAGGGCGAAATTGGAACAATTGGCTGGCATTTATTCCAATATCAAACGCGCCAAACATGATTCTATATGCAATTTTTAGATCACGCGCTTTCCTTCTATATTTGAGACTCGCGATGTTTAATATACGATTTCGTTCCGTCGATGACGGTCTTTCGTCAAATGGAATACCAAACCCTCTTTGAAAGATTAGCCTAGTTACTTGTTTTGGACTTTCTCTAAGCGCTCTATATCTGCGTTCATTGGAGGACTAAAGACAGACGAACCGGATTCAAGAATTGGGCGAATGTATGTCGTATAGGCCTTTAGCAAAAGACTAGTATTTTTTGTACTAAGAAACTTAAAGATTATATAAATCTGGGATAACGCTCTTTTAGTTATAATAGAGGTATGGCGGTCAAATTTCAGCTTAGTGTCTAAATGAAATCCAAGATCACGTACTTGATCAGACTTATCAAGAATGTCATTCATTACATTATATGAATGGCATGGATTTCCATTGCCCAAATGAAACCTAGTGCATTTGTTCGATGCTAGTTGCCAAAGCTCACTCCAATTTGCAATATTGTCTATTGCAACTTGTAGCGAGGATTTTTCAACTTTTTTTGAGCAAGAACGAAACAGCTTTAAGTCATCTGCGAAAATCGCACATTTTACCGTGCTGGGGATTACAGATGGAATTTCCGAAGTGTAAAGAATAAATAGAAGGGGCCCTAATACAGATCCTTGAGGCACTCCACTTATGACTTGACGCTTGAATGATAGAGCATCTCCTACTCTTACTTGAAAGGTTCTTCTAAATAAGTATTCATTTATCCAAAGTACTGTCTTGTCAGGAAAACCTAAGTGTCTCAATCTATGGAGGAGTTTTGGGTGGGAAACTGTATCGAAAGCCTTCGCATAATCGAAATAAATAACATCAACTATATCGCCTTTGTCTAGAGATTTGGTCCAACCATCTAGAACACCCAACATTTGAGTTTCACATGATCTGAATTGCCTAAAACCAAACTGTTCAGCTGGGAAAATGTTATACCGTGTGCAATCCAATATGATCTTATGAGCAATACATTTTTCGAATACTCGTGAAAAGAAGGAGGTTATGCTAACTGGGCGGTAATTCAAAGGATCGCTGAAGGGAGGCCTCTTTTTGATTGGGGTTATGACTGAATGTTTCCATTTAGAAGGTACTTCTCCCTTATTGTATGATCTTGAGAATATCATCTCTAATGGGATAGCTAATGGAACAGCAATTTTCTTGATGAAGCTTAAATTGATGTTATCGGGGGTTCTGATGTTATCATTTTCTCTTTCAAATGGCCATTTGAAAGAGAAAATGGCCAAACCTCTAGCATAATCCCCAGCGAGAAGGCAAATGTGTCCAAGTTTGAGGAAGACGAGGAAGGCCTCGATACGATTCTTCTCATCTTCCAACCCCCTTGCCATCAACCGTTCCACTCTCCATTCCAGAATACGAAAAGCCTGCAATTCAATATATAGCTAGGTAAGACAATTATTTAATTTTAAAAAGACATATTTAAGGAAGGAAATTTTAAATAAAACCAAGAAAAGAGCGAACCTTGAAGAGAAGATGTCGTTCTGGATGCATAAGAATGGATGTATTCTGAGACTGGAACTCAGCGAAGTTCAGACTGAATATACACATACTCTCATCATCATTTTGTTTCAAAATCTAAATGCTGGATTTTAATATGTAGTCGACGAAAATAATCCGCCGTAAACACATTGGTATTACTACTCACACTTGTTCAGCCTTCTCGATCATTTTGTGTGAATATTATTAGAGTTACTAGAGAACGAAATATAACGAAAAATAGCAGAACATCTCCCTCTCCCATATTTCGTGATTGTTTCTCAATAATTTCATAATTCCCAAAACAAAACAAAACGAATATCTATAATACCTTGAGAGCACATCCAAACGAATTCGTTCTGCTATTGTTAGCTTAGGAAGCGCCTGAAAGGAAATTTTCGACCAAAATAAACATAAAATCTATCTTTGTAAGGCAAAAGGTAGGAAACGAGCCTCGTATGTAGTGGAGGGCATGGGAAGGGGTTGGGGAACTTGGTCAATGGTGAGTCCTCTACTGTTGTTATCATCGTCCATTACGATGGGGAGGATTCTCCCACCTGCAAGGAATTACAATGGAATACGAGGGACAATGTGACAAAGAAGTGGGAGAAAGAACATCGAGAACAAGGTGTACTGCAACCGAAATTAACGAGGTCGAGGTATTGACAGAGGGGGCGGGGCTTGGCACGTTGCCAACCATTTATGGGAGATACCTGAAGTAAGTTCACATCTCTTTATTTATATTCTCTGCAAGTTTGTTTTTAAATTTTGTAAATTTCTATTTTATTTTACATTTCAAAGAAAAACAAAATTCATAAATACTCTAAAAAATCAGAAAATAAAAAAGTTTCATTATTCCGTGCCTTAGCAACTCTAAAATTCCGCGAATCAGTAGAAATTCAAACTTCAAGTTTCCTGAAACTTAAATCCGTTTTCACCGCGTTCAACGCGTGTTTTTTCATTTTATGTTTACTAGGAGTTCTTTTTCAAAATTTTGAAATGGCGATGTGCAAGTTCAGCAAGATCCCAGCGCTTGCTTGCCATTCGTAGCTTCCGCTGTGAAATCGCTTATCGCAATTGATTTACTTATTTTGTATTGCAGGTTTTGCATGACTTCGTTGTCACCAGCTAAGCGACCTCTCATAAAGAAGCTCTCGATTGTTGGACCATGCAACGACTTCAATATTGTCTCCCTGCTGCAGGTCCAATTTTGCAATACATCAGTACTTGACGAAATTACTTTTTGCTTAATCGAGTTATAATATTGATTTATGTTTAATTTAACATATCCGAAATAGAGCAGCGAAAAATTGACAGTTGTGGCGTAATTCCCTGCTGCAGCATGAGAATTGACACCATTATCACAAAACGGAAGCTAATTTAATTCCATAATTTCATTGCCGACGCTTAGCTCTTCACTAATGACGGAATACATCATTACAGACCCACTACAATGTTGAAGTTGTGCTCGATAAGGATCATCCGGAGCTGAAAAGGCACCATAATGATGTAAGTATTCATACGTGAGCATCGACCCGAACTGTATGTGGAGGCCAAAATATTTTTATAATCTTGCCTTGACATGCTCAAAATTCCTTGAAAATTTGTATTGGTAGATTTGAAGATTTATGATTTCATGCATTAGTGTGCCTATTTCTCCAGTAGCACATGCATTTGAGTATTTCAAAAGGTATGTTTCGATGAAATGTCTGATTGAGTCAATACTATCTATGATGATATTAGTATCTTCTGTGAATTGGAGCTATATCTTAATACAGGTTGTATTCCTGGTGGAGGATTTCTGCAGTGAAGACTTCTCCGTTCTGTTGAACCATGCAAGGGAAACGATGAAGATCATCTCTCCTACGCTCGTTCGTTCTCGCTACAGGAAGCATCTCGTATGCATCTCATTTCATCTTTATTTTGTTCATTTATTAATTTATCATGTTATCCAAAGTAAGATAGTGTAATGTCAGTAATTCTTTTTTAGGAACTGACGATGCCACGTCCAGGCCGACCTTTGTATGCAGAACTGCTCAAGGATTGCACCCTCGTTCTGGCTAACGTAATTTTTTCATTCTTATTATTGGAGAAATCAAGTTTTGAACTAAATAAGAGCCGGTATTTTGTCTAGGAAGCTTTAATTCATAGTTATTATAAAGGAAAATTAGCATAGAAAGAACTGTGCAGCACATTTAACTAAGCATCATTGGACTTATTTATAACACTTATTTATATCATTGGACTTATTTATATATGCGGGGATGGAACGCTCAATCAATCCAGATATTCACTTAAATCTAACAAAATATACGCTTTCCAAATGTTACAGTAAGGCTAAGATAAAAGCGGCTCAACATTAGACAAAGTTTGGGGACTATCGTAGTATAAATTGTGGTTTGTTATTGCCTACCAATAAGATTTCTTGCATAATGTGATGCCTACCAAGTGAGTCTTGCAACAAAATGAAGGGCCTACTGATCATCGGGTTCGTGTCCAAGTATGATTGCAAGCTAACAGTTTACTTTTGTTACTGAAAACATTTAGTACAGCTCCAACGACTCTTTTGTTGCAATAAGAAGAGTATTAAATTATATTCTCGCAACAATTATAGATTCCTCAAAAGGGAGAAATCGCTAATCGCGCCCACTACCTCGGAGCCAGTTTGAGGAAAGAGGTGAATTGGAATGGATGAGGAGATTGTAAGGCCTTTTGACGTGCAGGTTATCGAGAGATCAACGCATCTCATTGCCTCATCTGTCAACTGCAAACCATATCGGGTTGGTTACCGTAGATTGGAGATGTTTATCTATTATTGGAGGAAAAGGAACGTTGAGAAATCTTTGCAGCGCATTCCGCTAAATACAGTGAAACTCTCTTGGCAAAATGCCAGCTTAGGCTAAAAGCCGACTCCGGCTGAAGTTTTACGGTGGTTAGCGGAAAGAACTGTGCAGCTCTCTTAACGTTCGTTTTCCTCCAATAATAATCATCTAAATGTTGTCTCATTCAAATATATTTTCAGTATGCGTACAGTCTTGGTCTGGTGATAGTCCGTCCTTCCTTCGTGACTGATGTATGGAAACATCGAGATGAACTCGACTTCGATATCAACGACCCTGCATTCGTTAGTTTGTTCTTGAATACTTGGTAGAGAAGCTTAGAAGCTTTTACTTCGGCTTTGTGGGCTGTTGAAATATATTTTTTATCTATTTTTCTTCTTTCGGCTGACTTTTATGAATTTAATAAAAGTCAGCATAAAAGAAAATATTATTTAGGCATATAAGCTATAAGCTTGATTTAGGTGGATGAACACAAACTGCGACCGTTCGAGGGTTTAAAAATAGCGTTTATCGGATTCGAGTCCAAAGAAGAAGAAGAGATGAAAGTGCAAGTAAATAAGTACAGTAAGTTGGTTTCACTATCGCACGTTGCCTTGTTGCACAGTTTTCCTTGTATTCTTCTCTTTAATGTAGCCTTTAAAAGGTATAGTCGGAGCAGTTCTATTCAAATTCCGGACGGTATTCTGAAAGATTCGATTCTTTTCTTTTCTTTTTTTCTCCCTTCCCTCTCTCGCTATGCAAATTCTCGTCAATTGGCATGGCTACAGTACTGAATAGTCCCCTTTTGAGATGGTTCGACTGTGGACGAAACGAGACTCGCGAGTCACGTTGTCTTCAATGCGAAATGGAAGGAATCGACGGAAAAGTTGAGAGTGGAATTGATACCCGGACAGAGACACGTCGCGGAAGAGGTTAGTTCACCTTTGCTCTTTGGTTCACGATTACGAATGAGGGGGGAAATGGACATTTTTCTGATTATGTCAGCCAGGGTTTCTTGTTGTTCTTTGCACAAACTTACTCATCTCATGACGCTCTACAAAAATAAGGGAGAAAAAGTACAAATGAATCATTACCAGTGATGTGCACCTAACTGGCATGTTTTTGGGAATCTTTGAAAATGCGGGCGCCGCCAACTAGAAATTTGCGGGTGCCATCTAAAAAGACGGTTTCTGATTTTTAGCGCTGGGCGGGTGGAAATTCGTTAACAGCTAGTAGAGAGCTTTCCATACTTGGGCAACCTTCCCCGCAATATTTTGAGAAACGGGCCTACCAGTGTACGAAATCAAGCCTACCAATTGAAATTTTGTTGGAAATATAGGCCTACCAAAGTAAAATTCCGAACAAATATGGGCCTACCACCCATACTTCCTTCGGGTCGGTGCCCACGTATGGAGCTTTCAAAAAAAAGTTTGTGAAAATCGGTTCGAAATTGGCCGAAATCGTTTGACTGGAACGACACTGGAATATGCGTGGAACATTCCACCCCAAAACTGTTATCTCTATTTAGCAACATTTTGCACCCGCTTTTTAACTTTTCTAGGCCAGAATTTTATGGAGATTTCAAAAAACCAAAAAAGCGGGTGCCGAATCTTTCAAATAACACGTGTTTTCACTGTTCCGCACATTATTCAGTTCGCGATAGCTCCGTAACCTGACAAATACAATATCCATGTGCTCATTTTGCGGGTCAAACTTTGTATTTTGCTCAAAAAATTGCGGGTGGCTAAGGAATATTCCACCCCACGCACATCACTGATCATTACCCACCAAAACCTTTAGTAGTCATTTTCTATCTAGTAATAGCTGCATATGACAGCCTTCGCGAGAAAATCGAGAGTTTTGAGGGTCCTACGGAAGTAGAAATTTCATAGTCTCCAATTTTAATGAAAACATAAGTTTTTATGTTTTCTTTATAAGTACCTTCAGATATGGGCTACAAAATGGCGTTTACAGAATTTTCATATTTTGTCTCCTTGTTGCGGTATGCAGCGTCAAAGTAAGGGTGGTTTAAGAAATGTGGTGAAACGGCATGTCTTAAAAATGGCATAACTCGTCACAGAATCAACTTTTTCGCGCAAATCTTTTTCAGATATGTTCGTAATGATCTTCCAAAACACGTGGTTTTGTTTATTTTTGGGTTTGAAATTTGCATATTTTGTATTGTGTGACATCACTTAAATTGTAATAACTTTCTTTAAAGTAAAAGTATAATTACGCAGTCAAAACAGTGATGTAGAAGACGTCCTAGGCTACAAAACTGCTTTCACGATTTTTCCAGAACCTCGGAAATTTTGAGAAAAGTGAATTTATTGTTTTCAGCTATGCTTATTTGAAGATTTTTCAACTCAATAACACGATAGTTAAAACCGCCTGATGATTACGAATCGAATGATATAGATTGTACAGGTTTTATTCTGATTTAGGTAAATTATTGGCGAAAAGGTAAAATGTGTCCGTACCACCCGGAGGGTTCCGGGTTCGACCCCACCCTGGGGCATTGTTTTTGCACTTTTTTATCAGCATGGAAACACTCGTGGATGAAAATTATGTATTCAAAAACGTATTAAACATTAAAATTCAGGTGAGAAAAAGTGCAAAAATAGTGTCCCAGGGTGGGGTCGAACCTGGGACCCTCCGGGTGGTACGGACACATTTTACCTTTTCGCCAATAATTTACCTAAATCAAAAAAGAACCTGTACAATCTGTATATCATTCGATTCCTAATCATCAGGCGGTTCTAACTATTGTGTTATTGAGTTGAAAAATCTTCAAATAAGCATAGCTGAAAACAATAAATTCACTTTTCTCAAAATTTCCGAGGTTCTGGAAACATCGTGAAACAAAGTTTTGTAGCCTAAGACGTCTTCTACATCACTGTTTTGACCGCGTAATTATACTTACTTTTACTTACTTTTTTACTTTTAAGAAAGTTACGAACATATCTGAATAAGATTTGTGCGAAAAAGTTGATTCTATGACGAGTTATGCCATTTTTAAGTGATGCCGTTTCACCACATTTCTCAAACCACCCTAACTTTTTGACGCTGCATACCGCAACAAGAAGCCAAAATATGAAAATTCTGTATACGTGGGCAAGGCCTGCCGGTAGCTTACTGCAGTGGTCCTCCCATACACAGAGATTGCCGTCTTTGGCTACTATATTATTTTGCACTGAGCTAACCAGCACTAGAGAAAGTGTGCAGTAAGCTACCCAACCACGGTACCTGCAACCGTGCTCATCTATGAAACACCATTTTGTAGTCCATATCTGAAAGTGCTTATAAACATGTTTTCATAAAAATTGGAGACTAGGAAATTTCTACTTCCAGCAGCCTCTCGATTCTCTCGCGAATGCTGTCTTATTCGTTTTTTTTCAAGCTCATCTCACCTATCAGTGACTCTCTTGCTCCATTTTTATTTGAGATCGAGATCCTGTACATAGGCAGTCTTCTCTCCATTAGTAGGCATGTAGATAGACAAATTGTTCGTTAATTACAAAGACTTTCAGTGGTTCTGGAATTCGATTGCTCTGGAGGGATGTGCAGGAGAAGATCAGTTTGCGATGAAGGAATCGATGACTGCGACAGTTAAGAAGTCTTCGAGGGGAGTCTTCTCTCCCATGACACAGAGCAATCGACAGTGCTCCAAGTTAGTCTTTTCTTCTGCATTGTCAATGGCATAAGCTCTAGATTCTTTCTTGCATTTGAAAGTGATTATTTCGTATATAAGATTTACTCGGAAACAGTGATCGTTCTCTTCTAATTGTTTCCCTATTCAGATCGTCTTCAAGTGTTCTCGACACTTCCAACTCTTCCGTTCTCACTTCAGGTATCTCTCTATTTTACATCTATGTTCATAGATTTACAGCCAGAAATAATAATAAGCATTCCGTAGATAATATTTATGGTTAAGAGTATTCAACGGATGATATTGATCAAGTGGCACCGAGCCCAAGGAGAATCGACAAGAGACATCAGGTATGGATGGAACTTCGTTGTTTGTAAACATAAACCGAAGAGTGTCTGGTCCTCATTCCTAGTTGATTCTCCATTGAGTAGAGGTCGTATATCATTCTATGAAGAGCACGGTCGGGCCTTTTCTTTCTTACAATTAGATCTTTCAAGAGAGAACATTTACCTTGTTATTTCTTGTTGTTTAATGAATAATATTAAGGTATGCATGGAAATGTTGGAAACGGAGCAAAACTACTTGAGGGCTCTTAACATTGTTCTCAAGGTATTCTCAAGGATTTTGCTGGTTCTTCTCTAAATTTTGTAATTGTAGCAAGCTATTTGGTATTTCAGATACATATATTTATTTGAAATATATATTATGGAAAGCGTTTACTTGTGAAAATGAGTTGTTTGCAGTTCAAAGAAGCGCTGGATGCAGAAGCTGTGAAGGAAGGGTCGTTTATCACGAAGGACGAGATATTCATTATGTTCTCCAAGTTCAAGAAGATTGTCGAGGTATCCAAAGTTTTCGTTAATATGAACTATCTTTTTGTATATGCGTTGTGGACATAACGAAAAAGATAGCCTTCAAAACAGTCATTTTACTCGGCCTCCCTACTCAATTAAGGTTCACACTGTCATTCTTGCCAAGTTGAAGGCATTGGTTGAGGATTGGAAGCCAGAGAATGAAGTGGGGAAAGTAAGTAGCACAAGTTGTTGTTGTTGTTTGATAAGATTGGAGGAGAGGGCATGGGAGGAGTAAGAAGTGAATGTGTTCGTTGTGAGGTGTGGATCGATGCGGAATCTCCATTGAGTGAAGCCTATCCTCATTTCATTAATTCGTACGATCAAATCAAGGGAACTCTCGATGAACTCGATACACAGAATTCCAAGTTTCACGTATTTCTCAAGGTTAGTCACGCCATTAGCCTTAAGGAATCTCTTTTGATTGATTGATTTATCCACACCTAGATAGCAAGGCGATGTAAATATCAGGAAATGACACAGTATAGTTCATAACTAGGCATAAGAGAGCTTTCTAAAAGCTCAATAGCGTATATAGGAGTGTACAGAGGTAAGAAAGGAGGCAATGAAGTTTGTAAATGAAAGTGGAGAAAGGTCGAATATGTCATCGGGAAGTTTGTTCCAAGCGAAGAGATTACGAAAGCAGAAAGTTGTCTTGAAATGAGAACTACGAGCAAGGGGAATGATTAGTTTGT
>LS934912.1:191790-207054 GCA_900490955.1 Micoletzkya japonica
AAGTTGTCTTGAAATGAGAACTACGAGCAAGGGGAATGATTAGTTTGTAGCGGTGGCCTCTAGTGATTGAAGTAGGGGGAGAAAGGGAAAATATACAGGAAAGAAGAACATCGACGAGACCTAAATGAACCTTATATAACATCATAAAGTCAACCATATCACTTCTAACATATAAGTGCTCAATGCCCAGGAAACGAAGGCTATTTACATATGAATCTTAACGACCACTACGAGGAAGAATAAAACGAGTATACATTCGCTGACATTCTCTATCTTGTTACTATTCAAACTATTACTAGGAGGAGATAAACACTCGGAATACGTTTCTAAGAGTGGACGCACATACGAAGTGTAAAGACTACAGAGAATGGCGGGATTAGTAGTCTTAAAAGTACAAAGTATATACATACGACGTCTACGATCCTTGTTGCAGATCATATCTATGTGTGATTCAAAACAGAGAGTATTAGAATAAGTGAGTCCTAGGTCTTTGAAGGAGGTTACATTGGGGAGGGGAGTACCAGAGAGAGTAAGGGTGAAGGGGGATGGGAACGACCGACGAGCATACAGGCTGACTTAGAGGGGAGATGGAAAGGCCGCGAGAAGAGCAGAATGAGGAGACCAGGATCGTCCCGAGTGTACAGCTTGCAGTCGTCGGCGTAGAGAACGACGTTGACTGAGGGAGGCAGGGAACGAGGGAGACCGTCAACGTACAATATGAAAAGGAGCGGGCCCAATACGGATCCTTGTGAGACCCCCGATTGGACCCGGTATACTCTTGAATCAGTACACCACACCCTAACACATTGCGTCCTATCAATAAGGAATGACCTGAACCACCTAAGGAGAGACCCCTTAATGTCAAAGGAAGAAAGAATAGAGAGAAGAAGATGATGTGGAATAGTATCAAAGGCACGTGAAAGATCGAGAAAGCAGACAGTAGCAAAGTAATTATCATTGATAATGTTATTTAGATGAGACAGAGACTGTAAGGGAGCTGTGGTACAGGAACGTTTAGGCCGAAAGCCATGTTGAGAGGGGTGAAGTAAATTGTTAGTATTGAGTTAACGATATAGAACAGAGGACACTAACCGCTCAAACTCTTTACTAGTAAAACACGTGAGGGAAATCGAACGACAGTTAGAGGGGTCAACCTTACTACCCTTACCCTTATAAATAGGCTCGACAATTGCGTGTTTCCAAATAAGGGGGCATACGTAAGGAAACGATTAAAGAGAATGCACAGGGGAAGTGACATGGAGTCAGCACAGCCCTTGAGAAAGGCATAGGGAATATGATCAGGTGAGGTAGAATTACGAAAAGAAAGTCTATTACATAAACGGTGTACCTGCGACAAAGAGATATCTACGAAATCTAATGAACAATTTACAGGAGATTGGGAAATAGGGGGAGGAGAGGAGGTATTACAATTACATAGATAAAATAGTCACGTCGACGGCTTCCGAAGTGCCCACGTTTTCGGCAAAAAAAATTCAAAAAAGTGCCTTCATTTTTTACTTTTTTTTTCGCTGCACCGCTTATTCTTTAAAGCTTAAGGCGTTTTCTTTCTTTATGGTAATATTTCTAGGCATAAAACTCTTATTTCATGCCTAACAACAAATCCTATCGCTTTGCCAATCGTTGATTAAGCCAAGACTGTTATTTGCATTTGCACACTTCGGATGCAGCACAGATACGGACAGGTCACAATACCGATTTCTTCGAAATGCATATTTTTGCCAAATTTCAGACTCTAACATGTTTGCCCATCCATTAAGCGCACGTTCCTGCAAAAAAAAACAGAGAAAAAGCGCTGATTATTCCTTCAACGTGGTCAAGTTGCTGACGTGGTCGTTGACGTGGGCCGAATTCCGGGAATGAAAAAAATGCTAGCGAGCTCATCTCTGCATGAAACGCACGCTTTAAAAGCTAGAAATGAATGCCATGAGTTGCTCTACATTTCTTAAAACAAAAGCAAGTCATGAAAACATCAAGAAAGGCAAGAGCGCGTGCGTTTTTGGTTTGACGTGGCGATTTTCTAAACAAAAAAGATCGAGCCGGGGTATAGACGCCAGTTCGCGATTCGAAGTGCAACAGCGACAGCCTACCGTATAACGTGTCACGATTCAGGACAATCATGAATAAGCCTTTTTTCTTTTTTTTCTTACTTTATTAGCCTTTATTAGGTCGTGTCGGAACTGCAAAGTGCCTTCATTTTCAAAAATTTTTCCACAAAAAGTGCCTACGCCACGTCGTTTTTGACGTACTTTTTTATCTATGACAATTAGCAGAGAAGGGGTACTAGCTAGTAAGTTGGCAATGTAAAGTGGGTCAGTGAGAGGTACCGTGTTGGATGGATCACAGAGGGAGGAAATAGTGTCAGTGGGTTTAATACGAGATGAAGCATAGCGATAAAATGAACGAAGATTCCGTGACTTGGAAAGCAACATTTCACGACGGCTAGTGTCGTTTATGATTGAATCCCTTAGCAAAGGGACACACGAGAGAACCTAATGCCTACTGTACAACGACGTTTGTAGAGGGACTTGTATTTACGAAGGAGCCTATGAGTACGGTTACTATATACAGGGTTACAACCATGAACAGTACGGAGGGGAACGAAACGAGAAATGAGTGAGTGAATATGATAAGTGAATTACTCATACTGATAATCAGGGTCAGAAGAGGATGAAAAGAACTCATTCCAGTCAATGGCAGCGATGGCTAAGTTGAACTTATCGTAGACCCCTACGATAGCATTATCGTAGGGGTCGGACGTGTGGACGAGATCAAGAATATGGTTTACTCTAGTGGGAGAATGGACTAGTTGAGTTAGGTTAGTGGAGGAGACAAAATTAAGAAGATGGTTAGCGATTATACAGGATCCGAGAGAAGAAGGAGAACTATCACTCCAGTCAATAAGAGTAACATTGAAGTCACCTGTGATAACAAACTGGTGAATGGCACATGAGGTCATACAAGTGATCAAGACAATCACTAAATGAGGAGGAATCACAGGATGGAGAACGATAGATAACCGCTATACAAACTGTATGGGACAACAGAGAAACTTGACAGGACAGAAATTGACAATAAGGGAAGAAAAATCGACTAGATATAGTAGAGAAAAGCGGATCGTATAATTCGAAAATACGGTCTGGTAGAAGTTACTGGCCTTAGCGAGAAGTGGAATTTATGCGTCATCTTCGAAACGATTTATTTTCGATTTTACTGCTATCGATTTATTTTATATGTTTCGGTGCTGCGTGCGTTCTTGTAGCTTCTTTTATGTTTTCTTTTTCAGTTTTTGCTCATTATTGAGATTATGATCTTGCATCGAAAAACCGAGCTGTGATCAGACAAAATAATGCATGAAATGTGGTCTATTTCGTTCATGAGTGTGATATTATGAAGGTATACTCAAATTGAAAAAAAAGAAAACACGAAATGACAGGAAATTACAACAAGAGACCGCTATAACCGCTTCAACAGTTTCGCGAAATTCCCTGGAAGAATATATCGTTCCGCGCATAAACACTTCCGCGTTTTATCTAGAGGGCCTGGCATCGGGGGATCCCTGGACCGATTATATCTTCTTTTTTTCTCTACTATAACAGAGAAGAAGGGGAAGCGGACGAGATCAAAAGAGCCGCTCCGCCACCCGTAATACAATCTATCCTATCAGACCGATACACACTATATTTACCGAATGAGATCATGGAATCAACAAGATTAGAAGAGTTAGCCCATGATTCAGTAATACAAATGAGAAACGGATTAGCAACATAAATAATACATTCGAATATATCTAGTTTGTTAAGGATAGACCGTTTGTTAAGGATAGACCAGCATTAATCAATACACATGATAGAGAAGGAAATGAGGGTGACTTGCGAGCTTCCTAGAAAAAAGGAGCGGATTGAAATGTGGGAGAGAAAAGAGAGAGAGGAGCAGAGACAGATTCAAGAGCGGCAGACTGACCAGAAGTAGAGGGTTGAGAGGTATAAGGAGGATCAGAAGGTTGAGTATTCTCAGTGGACATGCTCGAGTCAGCCGACTCGATCACGTCCAGTTCCCCCTCACCTGATGTTCCCTTCTTCCTCTTGTTCTTGTCCACTACCGTAACCCAGTCGTCCACCCTTCTCTTGCTCGAGTTGCCTCGTCCTCCCCTCGACAGTCCCCTTCCTCGACTCGTTCCTCGTTCTCTCACAGAAGCCGATCGTCCTCTACCCGACTGAGATTGAGACTGAGATTGACCTTCAACTTCTCCCTTCTTTTTCTCATCTAATCTCTTTTGACTCCTTTCAGGGAGAGGATGAGGAGAGCGGAGGGTGATAATGTTCAGATCACGGACAATGTATTTGAGCATCTGCATTCCTCCTTCCGCACTCCCTTCTTAACTCCCTATCGTACTCCAATTCTTCCTTAGTATAATCCCGTCTACAGTAAGCATGCTGATTCCTACAGATACCCGATAGATTACGGTCTTTTCTAGAAGCCTTTATGAACAAGTAAGAGAATTCTCCGGGAAGGAAACTTTGAGAGGCCTTGACTTTCCGACAGAGGCGTCCCGGGAAACGGAAGAAGGATATGGATTGGACTAGAGAGTCGCTGTCGGAACCAACAAGGGAAAGAAGGGTCTTGTTACCGTACTTCTTGATGATGTCAACGATGATCTTATTGTCCTTGACCCTCGTCTCCTCGACCGTCTTTCCCTCTTCCAGTTGACAGATCACGGCTCGCTTCGACTTGTCCTCTATCGTCTGCTTGTTAGCCAGTGACTTGGTCACGGCAGCAGCCACCGAAGCGTACGAGGGAATCTGAGAGGACGAGGGAGGGGCCGTCTGGCCACCTTCTTCATTAACGATTTCTCTCACGACTTCAGGGAGAACAGTCCTAAGCACTCTCGTCAACTCACTAACCAACTCTACCTTCACCTTCTTCACTTCCTCCGCGATCAACTCCTTGACCTGCTCCTGCGTGATATTATCGGAGGAAAACCAACGTTGAGAGAGCTGCACAGTTCTTTCCGCTAACCACCGTAAAACTTCAGCCGGAGCCGGCTTTTAACCTAAGCTGGCATTTTGCCAAGAGAGTTTCACTGTATTTAGCGGAGTGCGCTGCAAAGATTTCTCAACGTTCCCTTTCCTCCAATAATACCAGCGGGCGGATTCTTGTTCTTGGCCATGGCGAGAAAGGTAAGAGAGAGACAGACAGAAGGAAGAGAGGAAAGAAGAGTGAGGGGAATGGGGCAATGGAGAAGAGGAGACTGTGATAGACAAGGAGACATAGCACAAAGAACAAACACCGTGTAAGGGCCGAAGCCGCGTATCCACCGGGTAGGATTGGGCAGTAAGGGAAGGGGGGACATTATCCAAAGACACCAAAGCAGGGGGGACTTTAGGGACACGACCCCCTAAGTCAACCGGTGAACACGATGAGATGACACAGATAAGGACAAGACAATGAGGGGGGATAACCCGCCCTTAAGCCACTGCTCCTCAACCCTAATCTAGACGCGGGATGGCACACCGGGGGTCAGCAGCCCGAAGGATGAACTGAGTTTCACCGGCTAAATTAGAAAAAGGAAGAGAAAGAAAGTGCAAGTTATGGCTACGCGAGATGTACGACCGAGGTCACCTCTCACCGCCAGAAAAGGAAAGGGCTATTTTAAGGCGAAGTATTATTGATGTAAAAGTTCCATCCGTAAACTCATTCCTACTTTGTCGGCACTCTCTTCAACCCGCTCCGCTCTCTCGTCATGAATAGGAATGAGACGACGGACGGAACTTTTTCGTCAACCATAATTAAGTTATTAATATTTTGTAGATGCACGAATCATCCCCTGAATTCATGCGTAATTCCCTTCGAGACTTGATCATTCGGCCCGTGCAGAGATTGCCAAGTGTCATGCTTCTTCTCAAAGGTTCATCCTTCCCTTGACTATCTCCCCCCCCCCCCCTTCTATCGTATCATTCATTCCTCTCTCAGAAATCGATAAGCGAACGGATGCCAAATTGTCGGATAAGCAGTCTCTTCAGAAGGCGGAAAGGGTCATAACGGGAGTTCTGGAGTACGTGCCCCTCTTACTCTCTCCGTTTACCTTCCGTATAGTCCGCTTCCCAGACACTAAAGAGGAACCCACTAACAAGATAGATTCAGTGTACATTTGTGCAGTTTGTTGTTGAATGTCCGCGAGTTAGTCTTTCTATGTAGTATGAATTGTCATGATATTTCAGGATGGCCAATGGACGAAGGCAAATGAATGACGAATACTCGCGAATGTTCCTTCTGTGCAATAAGATCTCCGGCATTCCGGTACCTTTTATATTTGTGACGTTGTTCACTTAATGCTCTTTTTTACTTTTATAAAGCCTATTTTCGGTATATTTTTTATTTTTATAGAGCCAATTTTCGGTACATTTGTAGCTAGACTATTATAAATAGAGGATACGAATCGTGTACTTTTTATGGTTATGTTTCGCCCATCCGAAGATAATAAGGCAAAGGTTCATTATGAATTGATCGTGAAACATAACCGTCAGAAGTACACGATTCATATCCTCTAATTATAAATACTTTTGTTCAGGCCCATCTGTACAAGGCAAATCGACAGTTTCTGTGTGAATTGCAAGCGGATGCAATGGGAGGTACGGGTCTTTGGAAGGAACAGACGAGGAAGACTTTGATGATCTATCTGTTCAATGACATCATGGAGGTATATTTGAGGGAATAGATCACATAAAGATGGTGGGCATTGCAGATCACGAAAGTTCGGTTTCGTGAAGATCGTATGGGAACCATCGGAAGACTCACTCGACAACTCAGCTTCGCCAACATCAAGAGTAGGTCTCGCAGAGAAAGTCATGAATATGGAGGAGTACGGTAATTGTCTGATATGCATATTGAGATGCGTCTGTAGGAGGGACAGCGAAGCAGTTCAAACACGTGACAGATATTCTCTTGACTTCTCTTCGGGAAGTTCAGTTCATCACTTGTTCTACAACAGGTACGACTTTTAGTCAAATTCGAATATCGTATTGCTATGTAATAGTTGCTCACTCTTTATGGGGATAATTATTGCAGGATTGTTCTTCATTCTTCTGATTATTCGAGGAGAGACAGACGGAGACGAAGAATTTGTGTTGAAACCGGAGAACGAAGCTGACGGATATGCCTTTGCTTCTCAATTGGGACAGAGTGTAGGTCGTTTATGCTGGGGAAATCTTCCTTTTTAGTACTTTATGTTTTATACTTGACAGGATACAAAGGGTTTTTATAACTTATTATTATTTTTATTACTTATTTACTATATATATATATATATATATATATATATATATATATATATATATATATATATATATATATATATATATATATATATATCTTGGCCTTCGTATATATATATATATATATATATATATATATATATCATTGTACAATCCATACTCTACCGTAACCCGCATCTCAGGTATACATTCAATGTGGTCGAGACGTAGGTCCCTTCAAGATTGAATTATCCGATGTTTCTCCCCAATCGGTTGTTTCCGAAGTGGCGAAGAAGCTTCTATCCAAGTAAGTCTTTTATTACTTGAAAGGGAAAGAATAGTTCTTTGACGGGACGAGTCTCGTAAGGTTCTCTTGCAGACGAGGCCTCGATGTATCGGAGGTGTCCATCAACCAATCGTCGTATTTCGATGACAGTTCATTTGCTCCTCTCAACACTTCCAACATCAATACAGTACACAAGGGAACCTTCCGAAGGTTCGTCCAGCTAGTTTCTTATGTTAAGAGAATGGAGTATCTTCCAATTGAAGAGGAGAAGTGTGAGGTCATACCTTTGATAAGATAAGCTTACCTTCTAGAGCTTTGAGTAATGCTTCTCTGACAATCTCCAACAAATTCCGTTTCTCTCGTGCAAACCTTCGGAATATTCGTGAGTCTTGATTGTTGGTTTCATATTGGAGCGATGACTATATTCTTGTTATTCTAGAAGAGCAAGGGGAGGACTCTCCATTCGCTCACACTCCTCAGTTCACTTCTCGACAGTCCGGTTAGATTGTCTTTTTCACGTTTAATGCATTACTAGTTATTTTTCGTTAGCATAAACCATACACACTGTAGTTTCCATGCGGAAACCTGCCAAATGAAGTGTATAAACGGGTAAAGCTATTTATACTAATGGCGTCATTGGCCATTTTATAGAAGGGTAATGTGTGTACAGTGTAGGTAGCCAAAAATGTGAAGCACTTTAGTTAATAATAAATACAAAAAATCGTAATTTCAGAAGTATCTTCGATGACGTCATCAATATCTCCTGATGGGGGTGAGGATAACTTCAAAGAGCCCTTCACACCAACATCCAGGTTTGTCTTTCCCACCACTTTTATGGCTTTTCTTTCTTCACGCTTTTGAATGTTTACGTAGAGAAAGTAACGGATCATTTAATGTCTATTGGTTGCTTTACATGTCTCTACCACCCTCATATCCATAGGTGGGCACGGTTGCGGGTACCGTGGTTGGGTAGCGTGGTGCACAACTTTTTCTAATACTGGTTAGCTCACTGCAAAATAATATAATAGCTAAACAGCACACTCTCTGTGTATGGGAGCATCACTGCAGTAAGCTGCCAGCAAGCCTTGCCCACGCATGCTCATATCCTTCAGTTTGCGATACTCATCCATTCATTCCCCGTATCTTCCCTTCAGATACGGGCGTCAATCTTCCCTACGATCCCTCTTCTCATTCACTTCTCGCTCTTCTATTAAACGAAGAGGTTCCGGCAAAGAAAACGATATTCTCGAGGAAGTAAGTAATCGATCATCCTATATCTAATGTTTACTAATCTATTTCATGAGATCCACTGCCAGTCTCATTAGGCCATACATGGATATATTAATGGAATAGGTGACAATGACGTGATATCTATCTACCCTTGTATAATGAAGGGTGATATGGTCAGGTGTCTGTTAAGACCATTCGATTGTGAATCTTCGTCCTGTCTTCTCTCTTCTCTTCTCTTGCCTTGCCCTGTGCATTCTCTTCCCCCTCTATCTCGTATCTCTCCTTCTTCACTCGTTCCCCTTTCATAGTCGATCTCACTTAGTCGTTCCCTTCACAATATTCGATAGAACTCGTGTACAGAACACACAACCAACTAAGATTATGCGTATGTCATAGTAATGTAAGACGTATCTGTATGTATCATTCTATTTCTTGTATGCTATAAGTATTTCTCTATGCAGAGATCATTCGGAGTAGCTCATGAAGCATATCTAATCACTGATAAAGGGTCCTCTGGGTTCATTATCGTGTATTTCTCATGATAACAACTGTCTATTACTGTTCAGCCGATATCTACAGATAATTCGAAGTTTCTTATGAGCGGCAGTGCAGATGGATAGTGAACGTGAAACCTCGAAAGGGATGAACAATGAATAGGGATGGATGAGCATGAAAGGCACCTAGTACAATACCACAAACATGGTTAGGATCAGGTAATGTAGTTAATGATTCATGTATTGTTGCCAAACTGACTGGAAATAGAGTTGTTCCGCTTTCCAACCCTGAAAACCGAAAAAAAACAAACCCAAAAAAGTCAGCGAATAGTGCTCCCAGTGTTCTCAATGTTAAACGAACGAGCGAAAATGCGAGATTTCCTACCGAAATCAGGGTTATTTTTCGGCATCTTGTTCGGTTTTTACTGTTGTCAGAACACTGTGTGCTTGCTTTTAATGTATTTGTTTATCTTTTACGAATGGTAGGGTGGTTAGGAATACCCTCCGCTTGTAAAAAACGCTGCGGGGATAAGGACGATATTCAAGGTTTCTAGTTTGGGAGGGAAAGTCGCAGAAGAAGAAAGAAAAGAGGAGGCGAAGAGACTTGTTAGCGAAGTGTCATGGTGCTTGAATATCTTGGAGTTTTGCAAAAATTTTACATGATTTGGTTGCTTTCTGATTCGCCAATATATCCATTTTGAGAACGAACGAACTGTTCTGAGGCACTCATGCTTCTTGAGAGCTTTCGTGTTTCATTTTCATGTGCACTATATGTATTTCATATTTCTTTAATGTGGTGACAATCTGTTGTACTCATTGGTAGAGACTCGTATGTGCATAAGAAGACTAATCGAATGAAGATACTCCCTCGTCGTCTCCTTTAACCATCGTCTCCCCCTTGCTTCCCTTTCGTCCTCTTCTCTTCCCTTTTATCTTCTCTTCATTCATCCCTCCATCGATGAAATAAGTATAATGGCTCTATCCTTTTCGTCTCCCCAGCGGTATGCAACATCTAAGGAAGGAGTTGAGGACGCCATTCACGTTGGTTCTCTTACCATTACTTGTTTCTTTAGATACCGTAGTCATTGCACTGTATAGTAGACGTTCATTTTGTTCTTCTGCAGAGTGTTCTATTCAACGAAAATATTTGGAGTGCAGCATTTTCGCGAAAGCGCCGAAGAAACAATGGTAAATGGAGTCGGCTTATATCATTTGTACAGGTATATCTTGGCCTTCGTTAGTACTGACGCTCACTATATCCTTAAGATAGCATACGATAAGTCCCAATTTCACTATGTTATTCCTGTTCTCGTATTGGTAGCATATTCCATTCTCGGCGGATATATCTTCTATCGAATAGAATCGCCTTCTGAGATGCAACTGATAGCACAAAAGGTGAATGGAATGTACACAATTTATCCATTTAAAGGATATTTCCTTGTACAGGCGCGATACATGACATCTGAGAAGACGGGACTTCGCAGATTAGTGGACGAGATGAAGGAGAGAGTGGGCCTGCTACAACGTCTTTATCGGTATTCCTCTTCTTTTCTTTTTGAATAGCTTTTTATGCAGCAATAACACGGTAACGCTCAATCGACATGTGAGAGGATATCGAAAGTTCGCTCTCAATCAGTTGCATAAGGTAAATATCTTGTCGTTTCTAAATAACACCGAACTAATTAGAATATTTGAGAGAGTCTATTGGTACGCATTGTCTGCCTACTATCTGACAGAACAGGAAACGCATAAGCAACAGGTGTGGTTTTACAGAACATCTGCAATATTTAGCTAATCGTTGCATTTGTTTACAGGCACTTCGTCCTCGAAACACGGAACCTTTGTGGAGACCTCTGTTGCATAGTAACTTTGGAAGGATTCACGCATTGAGAAATTATACGGAACAGGTAATTGATTAGAGGGATATGAAGGAAGAGGATCGTAGCTCGCTCTTCGCTGTTGGGAGATCGCGGTAGAGAATCAAGGCGAGAAGTGGACTACGGAACAAGTGGAGGTTGCAGTCGAAAGGTACGCGTTTACCTTACACGTATAGCCATAATATTTATTCTTTTCTATTTATCCCAAGTTTGTGTTGATAATGTAATGATAATTTCCAGATTCGATACACTGACGGGTCTGAACAACGTTCTGACACCCGTATGGACGTTCTGGAATGCCATGCTGTTAGCCGGCAAGTTCTTTGTCTCTTAAATGCACTCACTGTTAGGTTATTTCAGTTACTACGTACACTACAATAGGATACGGTAACATCACTGCCAAATCGCGTTCTGGACAGTTAGCTGTTATGATGTACGCCGTGGTCGGTATTCCCCTGGTGCTTATGATTCTACATCGGGTGAGTGAATACCTCAGTTCAAGACATATAAGACAGTTCAAGACATTAAATGATTCGCAAACAGTTATTTATTACATCTCTTGTTTAGTTGGGTCGCATCTCACTTATCTTCTTATCTGCAGTCTACCAGAAACTATGCAGGTCAGATTCATTTAATTTTTACCATTAGTTACTCGATTTAGACTCAAAAACCTAATCATTGGTCGTACTCTTCTCGAAGCGTCCGATACAGAAGTGAATCCTGAGATTCCCCTTCCCCTTGCCATCGGAGTAGCCTTTGGATGGATGTTTCTTTGCGCAGCAATTTATCAAAGGTAAATAGTGTTACCTAATGCAAAGCAAGTAGCATGCTTAATTATTTAATAGGCTTAATTAACCATAGGTTCGAGGAAGATTGGGATTATTTCAAGAGTTTCTATTTTTTCTTCTGTTCGCTTACTACCATAGGATATGGTAAGTAACGTTTTCTACGATGTATTGCCTCGCCATACATAGGCGACGTTACTCCTACCAATTCGGAAGATTTATTCGTAATTGCGATTCTGCTCATGTTCGGCTTGTCAC
Source organism: Micoletzkya japonica (assembly GCA_900490955.1). NCBI lineage: Eukaryota > Metazoa > Nematoda > Chromadorea > Rhabditida > Diplogasteridae > Micoletzkya > Micoletzkya japonica. The sequence continues at coordinate 203,992 of LS934912.1, forward strand.
TTGTTTCTATGTGCATCAACGTCATTCAGGTAATTAAATTGATACAAGATACTAACAAATATTGGATTGCAGTTAAAGCTAGAGAAGTTATTCGAAGAGCTGGTATTATCACTTATGGAAGAGTATAATGCGGATCCAGAAGCAAGACAATTAAGAGGGGATAAGATTGGTATGTTGGAAAGCATTACAGTAATTAAGATTCATTATTCCTCTATGTTGAGGTATGATCGATATGTGGAGGGTGTGGAAGAAGAGAAAGAATCGGCTTCGTGACCAGGCGAAGCTATCGAGCGCCGAAGCACAGGAAAGAATAGCCAAGGTTGACTCTTTTCTTATCATTTATTTATCGTGAGATTGAAGGTTCTTCCTTTTGCGCGACGACGTGAACGACGTGCCTTGATTCGAGAGATGAGGAATCGATTGAAACGAGTGACCCCTATAAACTTTCATTCACAATTTATCGTTGTAGCTCGACAAGGCCACCCAAACGGAGAACATTCCTCGTTTCTCCATTGGATGTGAACCGATATTTGCTCCTGATTATATCACTCACGATAGAGGTGCTCTGCCTTATATCACTCCCGATAGAGGTGAATATTGTCGATGTAGCGATGACTATCGTACCTTGTGATGCATTTCAGCCCGTCTCGCTCCTCTTCATTATCAACTTATTCCTCCAAAGGCAACTTCCGAAACGGTGTGTCAAGCTGTTTCATAGCTATAAAGTGAAACAGCTTATCTTAATGTACCCTTACCCATAGGTGTCCCCATACCCTCGCTCTCCATCTTCTCCCATTTCTTCCCTTCTTTTCCACGTTCCGGCTCCTCCTCCTCCTCTTCCCCCTTCAGTATCGCCTCCTCGAAGTGAATGGGGAGGATCATCGAATACAGTGGATGACGATGCATCCAACAGTGTTCGTTATCTTCTTACCTTTTAATCATCTTCTGAACATGTTTTATTGGTCTTACTTATTTCAGTTGCACTCTATCCCCAAAGTCAACCGTAAGATTCTTCCTCCTGGTTTCGATCCGGGAAGACGATGGACATTCATAGAAACAGGACAGGTAGGCATGCGGAGACGGATTGGTAATGGTAAGGGAAAGATTGAGCGTCCTCGTGGAATGCCTCGGGGACTAGTCAATCCTCTCATGTACTCCGCTTCCAGAACAGAACGACCGGTAGGCTTTTTTCGACTGATCCTTTCACTCGTCTGCGACAGTTCACGGCGAACAGCCTGACGATGTTGCCCAGATTAGTTTGTACTTGGGTGACCAAAGAAGAGTTGAGATCCGCAAGGACTCGACAGTGCATCTGCTGGCTGAGATCGACAACCGTCTAGTGTCTGCTCGTGAATTGGCCACTCCTTCCCCTTATACCTCATCGGACGAATCTCTCGTATGACTAGTGTCGGGCGTGCCGTCGTTCCCTCTCGATCCCCACATTTTCATCCCTCCCCTGTCTCTTCCCTCCCCTACATCCCCCTTTCCTCCGACTGGTCTCGCCCTACTATCGTTCCCCTCCCCTCCCCCCTTCTCATTTCCCTTCTACTCGTCCCTTTCCCCCCTTCACTTCCTCTCTTCTTCCTTCACAATGCGACTCGCTCCCCTCGCTTCATCGGAATCCTCCAATCTCTCTCTATCATCGACCTCTATTCCCTGTTTCTCTTCTCTGTCTCCATCTCCTCTCCCAACTCCATTCCCTATCTTCATAGCATTTCCTACTTCTCTTCAACTTGCTCCTTTAGCTTCGTTTGATTCATCTTCATCATCCTCCCTCTGTTCTTCATATGTGTCATCTCATTCCATACCCTCGTCTTGCCCTCAACCATTCGATTCCCTCCAGGAGTCGTTGATCTTCTCTCTTTCCTCCCCTCAATCTCTCCCTCTAACCCATCATTCCCTTCCAATCTCCACTTCATATAATCATTCCCTCCCGATCTCCCCCTCATCCGACCCTCCTCTACCTCTCAACCATCTCCCCACTCCTCTTTCGTCATCTCAAGTTGGCTCATCTACTGACAGTATTCCATTCATCGATGATTCCGATCTTTCACTTTTATGACAATTGAGGGTCCTCATTCATAAGAGGACCCTTCTCTACGGTTACCAATGCATTCTATTCTATTCAGTGCAGTACCCATATGAATACAATCAAAGTGCTTGTGAGTGATGTAAATTTACAAATATGAAGAGTATGAACTCGTGAATTATTGATTAATTGTCCTGGTTGACCCATACAAATCGGAAGGGGAATGTATCCGCGGGATGGTCGTACACGTTCAATTTCAGCTGCAAAATGTTCGATCTGCTTCGTATATGACCTTTCTTATTTATTATACATTACCAGCCGGGCTACGTCGCCCGACCGGCGTGTCCTAAACGCATCAGTTTTCTGTGTTCTAGAGTGAACAGCTTCAAATAATCTCCATATCTTTAGCCTAGTATCAGCGTATAGATTGATGTCCTTCAAGCTTTTCATGTAGTTTCCTACGCTGGAATTTTCGAATGTTTTCTATTTATTCGACCACACCATGGAACTTTCTAGAAGGCTGTCATCCTTAGTCATAACCGCTACATAGCAATACCTCGAAAATCCATTTTGAAATGTTTTAAAAACCATTCCTGAATTGGAAGCTCCTTTTCTTCGCATTCTTCCCCACAAACTTGATAACTAAATTCCCTACCTACGTTACTCTTTATCATTATCTATCATTTAGTTTCTATTTCCCTTATTTAGTTTATAACCAAAGGTTGAACACCTACAATGGCGAATTACGGCGTATTCAGCATAGCTGGTCTAATTTAAAATTTGCCGCAGCCAGTCAGTGTAAATTTTACCTCATAAGGCGTAAGCGAACATTCCCAGCATAGTGAATTTACCCTAGCGGGCTAGGCATTCCCCAAAAACAGTAGAGAGAGGCGGAAGGAATTTTCACGTTTGTACCTTTTGGTGGGGAAGTATTCCCTAGCGGGATAGCGTATTTTCGAACAGCGTAGGTGCAAATTGTAGGGGAATATTCCCCAGAATTTTCACTTATTGTTAGCTGACCAAACTCTTAATCT
>LS934912.1:210644-222035 GCA_900490955.1 Micoletzkya japonica
GGGGGGGGGGGGGGGGGGGGGGGGGGGGAGACGATGAAAGGTCGAATTAAGCCTCAACATAGATATGTATTGATTTCCTCCACAATTTCTATATAAATACGAGGGAACTATGCTCATACGTTGTTGTATTGAAAATATGGCTCACTCTGATCTAGCGAGAAATCCTGATGGAGAAGTTTCAGAGAGACGAGGGATACACAGAGAACAGAGAATGTGACCACATGAGAGGGTTAGGGGACGACGGGTTACTGTAAGAGGAGTACGGTAGGGTAGGAGGAAGACGTTAGGATTGAGGGATAAGGTAGGGGGAGGGATAGGGGATGAGATAGAGGGGTGAAGTAGAATGAAGGACTCACAAGAATCGTAGAGGAGGTAGCAGACCGGACACGCACAACGCAATTCGAGTTGTTGAAATCGATGTTGAGAGAGAAGAACTTGATCAGAAGGCGAAGCGAAGGATGAAGACATAGGGAAGGGCAGGGAATGGAAGAGATGGAGATGAGAGGTATGGGGACGATGGGGGAAGGGGGACGGGTGGGGAGAGGAGTGATCTACGAGGAATGGAAATGATATAAACAGGGCAATAAAGGGGAATGGCAGGGGAATCGAGAGGGTAGTCTTGAATGTATCCCTTTCTTACAGTACCGTCAAAACCGAAAATTCTGGGGCACGTACCGTATTTTACCGTATTTTTGCCATTGTACTGCGGCTCATCAAATGACATATGAAACGTTGCGTGCCTATTCTTTAGACCTTTTGGAGTCATCCTAGCTTGAAAAGTTTGAAATTGACAGCCCGTGCTTCGCTATGGAACAACTGAAAGCGGTGGTACCGCTGCGACACTCTCCAAATCAGACCAGGGAAAAAGCTCATTTATAGAATTCCATCTAATTCTCAATCTAAATCAGTTCATTTGAGTATCCCAAGGCTAAAAACATCTTTAGACACTCGTTGCAGAAATTTGAATTTTTTGATATTTTGACTGCTCCTGGAGGTTGTCATCACCCCGCGTTTACCACCCGGCTCCGAAATCCATAAATATAACTTTTTTCGAGTCTTACCTATGTATTTTGGGTTGCTCTTTCCGAATATTCAAGCAATTTTTCGATTAGATTGTTTCTAAGGCTAATAATACGAAAAATACGGTAAAATACGGTATTCGTCCCACAATTTTCGGTTTTGACGGTACACATCGATCTACGTGCTATAGGGTGAGTGAATATCTACAGAAAGAACGAGTGCATGGGAGGACCTGTCAATGGAGAGGAATACACTAGCAAACAAGGGTAAATGGAGGAAATGGAAGGCAGGAAAAGACATGGAAATTAGTACACTAAATTTATCGTTCTCATTTGGGTATGAACAGATCTAAATACAGGAAAGGTAGTGAAATCACAATGGCACAGAAATATGTGTGAAAATGCAGTGAATTTGTGAAGTTCATAGAGCATTGTACATGTTGACTTGATTGTTGAGGGGTGACGACGGGAGAGTTCTGAAGAATATATGCTCTTTAGAGAGGAGATTCCGATTCCGTCGATTGCAGAATGAATCTATCTATCTATCTGAGAACCTATCCCTTATCTGACAATGGGAAGTATAACCTGAAGGAAGACGACAGTTTATCTGCCAGAAATGAAGCCAGAATAGTCCAACTCTTGACGGTCTCCTTAAATAGTCTTCCTTCTCAATCATCCCCATCCATTACCTTGTGTTGCTTCCCTCGAACGATGTAATGCACTATGTTGTTCATCACTGATTCCCCGAACAATTCCCAATGACGAGGTCTAAGAAGAACGGTTGGGTGAACGACCACTTTAAAGATAGTACCAATGGAGTCACGGTAATAGCTCACTTTAATCGTATGCCTCTGTGTCCTCTTTCCATTTGTTCAATCCACGGTCCAAGCGCACTCTCCAAATCATTCAAGTTCTCCACTACCCCTTGCAGCATTTCGATGAATTGTCGTCGATACCTTAGCTTGAATTGACATGGGGTACGGTACAATCTCAGACCAATCGATAGTCTCTGCATCTCCGAAGAGAGATCTTCCGTATTTCTCCGTCAAATCTCCCATAAGTGCATTTCCGAATTGTTGCCTAGGAACCTTTTGCCATGAACGTCTGAAAGCAAGAAGCACGAGAGTGATTCGTACACATTGCGATAGTTACTTTCATACATAATATGTCTCACTGCATAAATGCTCCCGAGACACAGATGATCTCATATTGGATTGTCATGAGACGTACGATGTAATCGTTAGCTCAAAGTGGCTGTTAACTCTAATCACCACTTATGTCTAACAACCACATTTAACAACTTTATGTATTCTAACATACGAAAGTAGGAAGTGACGCGTGTTCAGGATTAAGTAATATAAAACGTCAATGAATATGAGTAATCGACCTAGATATTTCTTCTTTGCATGAGATAAATTTCATTCAAGAACTGCATTTCTACTAAACAAATTAGTGAACACAATTGAAAACTTCGTTTGGTTGCGTTTTCTCTCTGTCTTATGCAACAATTGAATTAAATCTCATGCGGAAAGGAAATCATGATTCAGGTTCCTGATAATTTTAAACAATTCCTTATTCCACTTGCTATCAGTTGGAATGGATAAGCTAGTGAATGGACTGATGCTTACCTCACAAGAAGTTGTCTCTCCGCAGTCAGAATATGTGTACGTGAAGGAAGGGGAGATGCAGATCGAGTTCTCAATTCACTTACACTCCATACACCTAATTCTATATATCATTACATCCTATAAATTTTAAAACTAAAAAAACCCAGTCACATTTCTCCATTAGCATTTCCTGACAGTCAATAGAAATGGGGGAAATGTCGAGAGGTTAAACATTCGTGGCAATGATGCTGACAGGGTGGAATAACCTGACTGCGGTAGAAGCGACTCCAAGTAGGTACGAATACCTCTTGGTATTCGTGGACCGAGACATAGATCGACTAAGGGCCGTCCCCTCCTCACAAACTGACTACCCTATTCCCTCTCTGTCCCCTCCCTCCCCTCTCTACTTCTACTTCCCTCTTCCCCTAAAGATTATCCCCGTACTTGAGAATCCGAAGAAACGAAGATGTCAAGTGATAGTCAATGCAACTCCAAATAGCAATATGCATGCATGATTATGATTGGCAAATTCAAAACAACATAACTACTCGAAAATTGTTTTTAATTGGTTTTTTATGTTTTTTACGCTTTTCATGTCTCGCCTTCAGTTTTACCAATGATGCACAAAAAATCTTCTACTTCTGCCAGAATACGTTTCAGAGCACGGGGATCATTTTTGGTCAAAAAGTCATCAGAGAAAAACTGAAATTTTTCGAGGGCACTTTAGCAAAATGTGCAAAAGTATTGCCTCATGCGAGATCCGCACCTGCGTGCCTTGACTAAGAAGAGAGAGCAGTGGGCGCCGAAGGTGACCCCTCCCCCTCCTAACACAAAAGCTCAGGCGATCCGTGAAGCGTGCTGTGGGGGCCCTGTGTTGTCCAGGAGCGAAGCTAAGTGTTCACACTTCACTGTATCTTATCATATAACTAAATGACACCGCTTCAAAGTGTGAAAAATCTGCTCCTCGTAAAATTACAGTTCCGAATTTCGCCACTATAATCGCTAAGATTAAAACAAGTTTTCTTACAAAGATTTATAATTGTTATATTTAGGCTAACTTCATACGTTTTCATTGTCACATCGATAAATCACAAATAATTGATTATTTGATCTTTCCTTGAGGATGTCATAGTATACACACTAGTTGAGTATTAATTCATGCAAACTTCTTATGTTACCTTCGTAAGGGAGTGGGTTGAGGGATGAATAGTGTGGAAGAACGAGCAGAAGGTGAGGGGGATGGAGAGCGGGACAAATGCTCAAACACAACATCTCTTATTTAGTTAACACTTTTAATTAAAATTAACATTTTTCAAATATCTTATTAGAAAGGTTCACACTAATGAATGCTTGTATGTTATTGCACTGGATAATCTGCAAAATAATACAGACATACAAACCTCTTCTCTAGCGGTATTGCAGTAAACAGTGAATTCGTTTGCACCCAGCATGCCCGTTTCTGAATAAATATTAGAAATAAATTAGTGAAAACTCATGGGCACATGGAGTGATAGTGTTAATACAATAATGAAAAGCTAGGGGAAACATTGGAAATGAAATATGAAGACAATTTTGTAGCGGAGGAAAGCAAAGGAAAGTGTTGTTCTGTGCTTGGTTTCCACGGGGAATATAAAACGGAGAAGCGATGTCTCTTTGCGATGGAAGACACCGGAAGACTGAATTGCAACGAAAGGTCCACTATTTATTTATGCGAATGCTCTCACATCGTAAGAAGAGCCTTTCAAGCTGCTTAAATACATACTAATGAAATTCATTTAATCAGATATAGGTATTATAGATAACGATAAACTTAGTTTTCCTACATATAAAGAGATATTGGTTGTGTACAAGCAGAATAAATATTTCACTCTCTGCATCTGGCATATTTTTATCTCTCTAGGTATATACAATTCGGCAGATCATGTGCTTTACTCAAAAACAGACTAAAAAGGAGAGATGGGTCGAAGAAAATTGGAAAGCAGCGGAGAAAAAGAGGAGAGGAATTGAAGTAAAAGGGAGGAGTGAATTGAGTGGTGCGATGAAGGAAAAAGGGGACACGGTTCGAGGGTTGGAATGGATTATGACATGGGAAGAACTAATGGAGACATGCGAAGACTTGGAGGGACTGGGGATACCTAGGAGGGGGAAATAATCATGGAATGGATAGATACCCTGATATGCGATGGCTGTCCTCTGTTAGACTAAGGGGAAAAGGGACATAGACAATATATTGACTATGTCCCCTTTCCCCTCTTATAAGACAATCGAAGACCATGCGAGTAAGCTATATACTTTATGGGAGAGGATAGATACGGTAGTATATGGAATGTTATGGAACAGGTAGAGAGTGAAGAGAAGGATGGGAGGGGATACTGAAGGGGTGAATGGGATGGATGGCGTGTGATAAATGGCTGGTAGACGAAGGGAAATAATCCATAATATTGTGCTTCTTGCTAGAAGACGTCATTTGATGTGCATGCAATGAAGGCGAACCAAGCACAACTAAGCTGCCCTCTTACTCCATCAAAACTGCCTTCTCTCTCTTCCTATTACCTCCCCCCTTCCCTTTCCCCCTTCCATCCCTGTCTCCCTCTCCACCTCTCATATAAGCCCCTCTTCCCCTTTCACTCGTGTATATATCCTACCTCTCCGTATTCTGAAATCACTCAAGAATTCCCAAGAGAACGGAAAAAGAGATCGAGAAAAGGGAAAAGATCAATTTATGAATACCACTTCTTTACTGTCAGGGGTAATAGAATGATTGTTGTGACACATTGTGAACTTCTGCTTTGAGAGCAACGAAGCAATATATGTTATTATCATATTCGTAGAGAGGTCTTTAAAAGCAAGAAAGCTAAAACGTGTATGCACAGCTCTCACTATGAGGTATTATTATTGTCTTGCTTGGGTGTCTCTATCTTCCAAATAATTGTTTACTGTCTTACTCTAGGTTTATGCCCACTCCTATATAATGATTCACTCGCTCATTTAACTTTTCATCTTCTCCTCATAACTTTTATGCAAATAATTTTTGTGATAATTCATTTATGCAGGAACTTGAGACAAATGACAGTGGAAATAGAAAGCGCAGTTTTATGATTGTAACCGTAGTGGAGAGTAGAAAGATATGCACAAATTAACCGAGAAGAATGGAAAGAGGGAGACTAGGGGGGAGAGGGAATAGGAGAAAGGTGAGAAAGGAGTAGGGTTGTATGGACAGCTTAGAAGTCCATTTCGTACCCTATCTATAGATAGGGTAAGAAATGGGGAGGGATGATAAGGGGTCGGCAGTGATAAATAAAGGGGATAAAGTGGATGACAAGGGGGACAGTTTTAGGAAGTGAGTACATTGCAGGAGACAGATAAACATATCCCATCCATCCCTGTCACACTTCGTATCGCAGGCATTTCAGTGTCGCCAATGCCAATTTCTTCTCTTCTGCGGTTGCCGGAGGGAAGATTCGAGAACGATTGGAGAAGGCTTCAAGCCATTCCGACTGCAATGCCATAATTAGGAGAAACCAAAGATCAACGGCTAAAGATTGAAGATCAAAGACAAAAATCGTAGATAAAAAACCAAAGATTACCTTGGTCTTGGAGTCAAGGCATGTGAAGAGAAAGTGTCGATTCTCACCGATCAACCGAAATGAATTCTTGACTGTCACGTGGAACGTTGCATCTGTGACGAAGGAATAGACTTTAGTTTGTAGTTTGTAGTCTGTCGTACCTTTTCCATCTGGAACATCGTGCAGGGATACGGTAGAGAGTGAGATTCGTTCCTTGAAGAGATACGAGTTGCGAGAGAACAGATCCTTCTTGCACAAAACAAGTGTTTGGTCGAAGAGGAAGAGACTGATCTGAATGGGTCTTGCCATCCCTTCCATTCATCAACTTTTCCTTTCCCTCCAAACCTCTCTCCCTTCACAGCCGGATAACCCTACCGGTCGCTCGGAATGGACCTTTGACTTGGCACTTTGTCAAATTTTAAACTTAGAGCAAAAACAAACCAAAAATGTTACAGTATCCAGCAAAATTTGTTTTCCGTTCAAGACAATAATCGGACCTGCCCTATTGTTTCTGTCCGGCTGTGCCCTTCCCTCTCCTCTATTGGGGTAGTATCCCCCCTCACCTGCTTCGACCAATGTTGTCCATTGCTCACACATCTACACATCACCTCTCCACTCTTCATCAGTTGACTGTTCTTTTCAAGTAAATCCGGACCCTGCAAAGTAAACTTTTCAATAGTTATACTCCTTATTAAAGGGTCCCTCCACCCATCTCATTCATTCCAAGAGATAACCAATTAAGAGCGGTTGATTGATTGTGAGAGACAAGAGAGGAATGAAGAGACGCAGACAGCGAGAGATATCTTTTCACAGCTTTTTCTCAGCAACAGCGAAGTTTCAACTAAAAAGGAGAGAGGATGAGATTCTGGACATTGAGGGCTATCCAATGATGTCAAAAAATGCATATGGTAGATATTGCCCGGAGGGGCCCTTTAAGCACATGTCTAGTCCCTAACAGTGTATTCCCCTTACTTCCTTATCTATGAAATTCCTCCTCTCCCCTAACCTTCCAACTCTGCAGACTCGCTTGCCATACAGCAATAGCCTGTAGTGCTTCGATCCTCCTTCTCCTCTCATCCAATTGACTTGCCACTTCTTTCATTGCACGAATCGCACAGGAAAGAGGATGGCGATCTGCGTGCCCAGAGGGGGTGACCTGAAGATGGTTAGAGGATTACGGTAGGGGGATAGGGTTGGAGTACGGTAGGAGTACGGTAGGTAATCGATAAGAGGAGGCTGGAATACTTTGTAGATCTGTTGAAGTTGGAGGGGATATCTACAGATCCTTTGAACGGGTGTGAGTAGGAAGGCCTCAAGGGACAGACGGGGCATTCCACGGAGGAGACGACAGGCCTGAGTGGGGAATGGGGGATTAGGAGGGAGGAGGGGTACGGGGATAGGGGGATAGCGTGGGGGTTAACAGAATACAATAGGGGGAGGGGGCAGGGACTCACGTCGAAGAATTGGGTGTAGATGGGTTGACGAGAAAGATGAGCAAGAGTGGAAGAAGAGACCGGACGGTTATTGCAGTATGGAGCATATACTGAGAACTGATGCTTCTGAATTCGGGAACGATATTATGCATGGCGTAATGTTGGAATAAAGAATAAACAAGGAATAAAGAATAATATGAATAATAAGACTGACATGGCGGAGGAAGGATGCTCCGATTAGACTGTCTTCAGGGGACGAGGGAACGAAGGCAACTTCCAACTGTCTGCAAAATACACTCTTTATTCCTTTATTCGGAAGGTCTAACTAATCAGTGAGTAATTCGGCTGCGGCTATTTCCCAATAACTTGAATAATTTTGCTTATTTAGGCAAAAAGTGAGACGCACCGCAAGAGTCGAATGTGCAGTTGCAGTAATTGAGAGATGTTAGAGAAGATGGAATCTACTGTTTCCTTTGAGAAGAGATCCGAACGACGAACTGTCTGGTCGAGGAAGCCCTGTGTAAAGTAGGTATACCGCTGTGTCAAACTTCGAATATTAAAAAGATGGAGGCTGCGCAAACTTTTAGAATGTATCTTTTGAAATAACTATGGTTCGCATTACGCGCAGATAAATGCAAGCAGCAGTTGGAGGCCATGGTTGCCATACGGAACATTTGAATTTTTTCCGCTAAAAGTTCGACCGAGTTGCTTGAGTGTTACGCGCTGCGCGTGTGTGACGCGGCCCGGACTACAGTGCATTGGGTAACACGGCGTGTAATGGGAGTGCGGCATTATAACGTTTCGAAAATGTCGTCCGCGCCGTGCACTCACAGGCACACCACGGCCTACTCTCTATTTATCGTTTTTCTTCCGCTTTTTTGTCTTTATTTGTTAAATAGTTGAGCAATGTTATGGAAAGTTTCGTAAATTCAGAAGATCTAAGCAAAATATCGGTGCTTTTTAACCCTGCTGAATACGTAAAACCCTTATTTCTCAGAGATCGCAGAGTTTTGTTTCGATTTCTTACCCTACTCGGAGAAAAAACCGGAAAAGAAATTGAAAGATGCCTTTTTGAACCCTTATTTCTCAGAGATGAAAAATACCATGATCATCTCCTTCTAGAAATGGATAGTATGCTTGGTCATCTAAAGCGCTACGCAGAGTTTTGTTCGAATTTCTCAGGAATAAGGTTGTTATAGCCTGTCAAAGATGTTCCGTCGCTCTTCAGAAATCATTTTCCGATTAGAGATACAACAACAGTTTCATAAGATGAACGAACGGCAGTCTTACATGCACAATGTTATCGAGTAGCTGTACATAGTCCCTCTCAGTCTTCAACAATTCCTCAATTCCTCTTGCTCGTTGTCTTCTCTTCTCTTCGGGGAAGTCATCACAAATCTCTTCTCTTTCCTCTATCAACCCGTTCTCTTCTCCATCCACTACCTGCAATCATAACAGGTCGCATCTCGAGATAATCTAGGAACTACCTTGACATAACTCGCTGGGAACCATCCCTGACTGTCTCTACAAGATCCAAACCACAATCCAGAAGGAGAAGAAGTATCGATGAGGGAAATGGAATCTCCCTTGGCAAAGGGTAATTCATCGGATAGAACTGCCACGTGATCGGATACTGCTTCGGCTACTGTAGTCTGCAAAGGATACGGTAGAGGGAAGGTAGGGGTACGGTAGGAGGTTGAGTACCTAGATAAGGGGGATACGGTAGCGGAGGGGAAGAGGGAAACTTACTGAAGAAGAGGAAGAGGCTGTGGAGGAGTTGGTCATAGAGGAAGAAGTGGAATTGAGGGAACGACGATTCCAATTGGAGGGAGAATCGAGGAGCAGTTGGGAGATATTGCACGATTCTCAAGGGAACACTTCGACAAAAGCAGGAGTACGAATGGAGTACCGTATACCCCAGGAGTCTAATGCTATCGTTTGCAATGAGAACGAGTGAACTACACCGAATCCCCCAATCGTATATCCTCGGGGTCTCACTCTCTCTTCCCTAAATGTGCACTTTCCATTCCGCTTCCGGTTACATAATAGCCATCAATTAAGTTTCCCTCGCCCTCCTCATTTCCTTCGTTCCACCACAATTCACAGTACTTCCATAAACTTCCCCCCTCATCACTTTATTATAGTATCGTCTACTTGAACCTACTAATTCGTTCCACACGAGGAATCACTTCTTCTCTTGCACACTTCACTTGTGTTACCATAAATGAGGAAGGGCAGTGTATTCTCTTTCTCTTGATATGTAGCAGTAGTGTGGATTGGTAAAAGACAGACAGTTACCGTAATCTTCATCGGAATCCGTAGTTGAATGTGGTTCGCTCTTCGAGCGTTTTGAACGTCGGTGGAGGCGAATGGAAGCTGCCCTCTGAAGGGGATCGATAGTACTACCTTTGTATTGCGTCCCTTCCCCTTTACCTATCTCCCTCTTTGCATCCCCCTCCCTCCTCTTCTCCCTCCCCTCATTATGTGCTCTTCCCCACACGCCTTCTATTTGGGTGTCTCGTGTCTCCTACGGCACTCTCTGTACAGAACACACGCACTTGTTTCGAACACTCCCCCTTCTCTCCTTCTCCCTCTCTCTCTGTACCTCCCCCTCTTCCCCTCTAGTTGACCACCTATCCAGTCTACACTGCTTCCGTCAAGTTCTTCACATTGTTCAGTTATGCTTCAACTTAATAATGTAAAACAATAAAAATCAAAATACTATTTACGGTTTAGCGATATTGCGAGAATTCAGTTACGATATGAATGAATGGAATCCCGAAGGATCGTTTCCTTTGTGATAGTGGTTACCTGTTTAAAGGGTTGGATGGACGCTTGTGAGGGAAGTGAAGGAGTACCACGAAGGGAAGAAGTGGTGTCGTGCTGAAGCCAATCACTTCTCACCATCCCCTCCTCCTCCTTTCCCCCTCCCCACCCACGGGATTATAGACCAAGCCAAAAAATATCAAAAAGCGAAACTGAAGTTGGAATTTAATATTTGCGATTTTGCGAATGGTCCCGCACGTAAAACGATTAATCTTAACTGTAAAATGTAGCGCTTCTCTACTATGCCCCAAATCAACACCTATGAACCATCACAGCATCATGCACATTTTACAAAACACACTTTGTTTTTTCGGACCGTATTATTCGCTTTTTGATACCGCAGAATGATGTGCACCCCCTTATATATTCCCTCTTGCTTTCCCAGGATCTAGTGACAACTATTGAGATGATTCTCGTGTGAACTGTTGAGAGTATCTAGGTATAAGACGAGGAACACATGGGATTGAAGAGAAGAGGGAAGTCGAGAGAGAAGGAGACTCTCCTCGACGGATCGTGTACTACGGGGAAGTGGATTCACTCGATCCAAAGGAGGGAGAGAGGGATACAGAGAGAGAGGGTACCGAGTGAGGGAATAACGAAAGCGGAGAAGTTGTTTGAAAGACACACGGATATGGCAGACTGTAGGGAATGAACAATTGTACGAAAGTACAATGGAAGAATGGAGGGGGAGGGATGGGAAGGAAGATAGCATGCGGGAGGCAGAGGAACTTTGAATGAGAGCACGTACGTTCATGACCTACATCTAAAAACGGCACACTCTGAAACTACGGTATCTCTACCGTACACTGCTAAAAATGCAATTCAATCGTGAATATCTCAATAAACATTCCAATTTATTTATTTTTATTTAGAAACTAGCAATATTTGGAGATGGTGGAACACTCCCAAACCGAAGAAAATACAAAAATCCTTAATTTTT
>LS934912.1:222833-234466 GCA_900490955.1 Micoletzkya japonica
GAATATCTCAATAAACATTCCAATTTATTTATTTTTATTTAGAAACTAGCAATATTTGGAGATGGTGGAACACTCCCAAACCGAAGAAAATACAAAAATCCTTAATTTTTTGACAATTAAAATGTTAGCTATCGCGAACTGAGTGTGCCGTGCCTAATGCATTTTCAATGTCTGTGCTTCCTTCAAATGAACGGTCGTGGAGAGCATACTGTAGGGTACTGTAGAGGAATTGGAAACAGGCAAAAACAGCAAGGCCATTCTTACTTCGCCTACACTTTTTTCTCTACCTCTTCGTCTCGTGGTAAATTATTATAGAAATGATGGCAACTCACGGAATATTTTCACTAGCCTTTTGAAACGTAAAGGAAGGGCGAGAGATGGGCATGAAGAATGCGAGTTGAGATATCGATATCGGATTTCCGTTCCGATAAGCTTTCTCTCTCATCATTCCTTCTCATCGGTTTTCCGATAAGCGGCTGGGCTGTTATCGGTTCTTATCGGAAATGAGTTGAGAGAGAGGAAGAAAAATGCACTGAGAGAGAGGAGAGAAACGACCCTTTTCAATGGGATTATCCGGTATAATAACGGTTTCGATGCTGCTATCGGTACCGATGACATTTACATCAAAAGACTCTTTCTTATCGGTTCCGATAGCATAATTTTCCTGCTATCGGGTTTCGATAACTCGATATCTCAACTCTAGGTGGAACGAGCAGAAATAAAGAAAGGGGAAGAATGGATCAAGAGGAGAAGGATGTGAAGGGAATGGGATCAAATGCTAATTGTACTATTTGAAGAGAAGTCAAGCAAGGAACACTTGGCTGTGAAGAGGGGAAGAATGATCGTGGGGGTAGGGGGAGGGGGGTGTTTATATCCGAGGCTTGTCTATGCCTCTTTATGCTTACATTTTCTCTGTTCTGTAGATATTATATTTTCCTAATAAATTCTTTAAAGTGAAGATTCAGAGGAAAAGTATTTTAAGTGGCGCAGCAACAAGAGAGTGAAGAAAGTAGTATTACAGTGATGAAGCAGACGACAAAAATTATGGGCAAGAGGTTGATCAATTTAAATGGTATTCTATGAAGAAAATAGACTTACGATTGGAATGATGAGCTTCATTGATAGAAGAAGTATAGAAGGGGGAACTGGAGAGGGGAGGTGCAAGATCCCGAAGGAAAGAGAAGAGTACAAGGACGGACTAGGGATTAGCACTAAGGATTAAGGACTAAGGCACCCCTCCCCCTCTCTCTCTTACTACTGTGGGAACAATACGAAGCGGGGGAGGGTCCGAGGGAGGGAAAGAGGGAGGGGAGTGTGAGGGGGGAGAGGGAGGGAAAGAAGGGTAGGAGAGAAGGATGCACAGGATCGGTAAGGAGAGAAGGAATACAGGGAGAGTAATCGAATAACTGAGTAGACTGGACTGGGAGGAAGGGCAATAATACAAATGGAGCTACGATTCGACTAAGTCATCTCAAGGGAACAGTGGAAGAGAAGCACAATGATAGCGAGAGAGGAAGACTGTCCAATGGATTGCGAGACACTCCCAGTGAGAGTAACGCAGTCCCTCACTTCCAAAAACAGAGCGCATTAGCTCTCTCTCGAATGTTCCCAGTGACAGATGAATATTCCCCAGTTGGTCAGCGGTTTGTCATGTGGGGAATAAGCAAATTATATCGATAAGCTAATTATTCCCATTTTCCCCATTATCGAGACCGTTAACATCATTGTTCATCCACGCCTCCCATACCGGCGGCCGGTATGCCGTTATGACATCTCTAATTGTCGATACACACATGAGGTACTCTTGTTATAGTCTCCGTGCAACATAAACAAATACTTAATAAACTCGCATACATAACTCTATGCATGCTAAAGGATCTGTTAATTAAGAGGAAGGCAGGAAGGCGATGGAAGGATGGTCGCTCACGGTTCACGAATCGTCTCGTTTCTGTATTTTCCAAGTGGCACTCTCTAATCTGACAATCCCCTTGTTCAGTGTGTAGTGAAGGGAATTAGACAAGAAGGGGAAGATGCACAAAGAGAGAAGAAGAAGAATAACACTAATTAGTCCTCAAGGGCTGCCATATAGATATGGTTGAGGAAAATGTTCCATCAGTTGCTCTCATTCCTATTAACGACGAGAGAGCGAAGCGGTATGAAGAGAGTGCAGACGACGTAGGAATGAGATTACTGGCGGAACTTTTTCCTCTATTATAATCAATTATGAAACTGAACTGTTCAATTTGAAATTTCTAGAGACAGTCATGATCATAAATTCAATATGCAGTGAAATCACAATCAGATTCAAACGGTTTTGTGAATCATATCAACTTCACACCTCATTTGTTGAGTGGCATTAGAATAATAAAATCATGCTCATTTTAATGCGCATTTTGGGAATTCAAAAATACGAAGGAATATAAAGGGTGGAATGCATTGGGAACAAGGGACAACTAAGAAATGAGACGATAGAATAAACGAGAGAAGAAGGGAAAGCGGGAATGAAGAGGGTGAAGGGGATAGAACGATAATGGAATGAATGGAGGGGAGATGAGACAAGGGGGAGAAGGCATTCAATGATTACAGGGGGACACAAACATGGGTGGGGGGAGGGGGGAGGGGGAGAAAGAGAGAGGTAAGACAGAGAGGGCTTGTAAGAGAGTGGACGGAACGAGCGACATACGGATATATGCGAAGGGGAAAGAAGAGGTAAAAAAAAGTATCGATCACATCCATATATTCAGACATTCCCACATGCTCCCATTTCCCTCAGACTGAGCTAAGAAATAACTAACCAGTTTGATAATTAAGATCTATGATTGAAAGTAGGAATAATTCTATAGCGGTGTGGAAAATAACAGCTTGAGTTGCCTAATGTATCTCCTCCGGGATGTTCTAGAGAATCTTCAAGACAATTATTGTAATTTGTTTTATAAATAAACTTGATTTCATGGAAGAGAGCATACCGATTGTGATTGGTTGTCTGTAGTGAGAAGACCAGGAACCGACCCCGAGAACTGAAATGAACAATGAAATGTGTGATTATGCAACTTACATAGAGCATTGAACCTTGCCATTTACCGTCTAAGCTTTCTATGATAATGCACTACTAATTAAGATCCCAAATCCATTTAAAGGGACATGGAAGCGACAAATTTTTTGAAACCGAACAAGACAATACTCATAAAATACGTTCCTTAAACGATAATAAAGAATAGCGTTTGCAAAATATTTTTAAAAAAGAAAAATAAATATTAGTTCCAGGAGTACCTGGATGCCATTTTCCTTGCTACTATGCGCTAAACGCAGTAAGACTGCGTTTAGCGCATCTCGCGAAGTATACATTTTTGTGTGCTCTGGTTTTGGTTTTTGTACTATTTAAGCGATAAACTTTCATATGAAAGTCAATCTTTTTTGGCTTTCATGTTCCTTTAAAAAATTTATAGATTTATTTGGACGAAAAAGCTTGTTTTAGGCGTTTTCTGGGACCCGAGGATCAGGAATAATCCGATTAATCCGAAAGTTCCATGACAATGGGCGGATTTCGTGTGTTTATTTTACTTTTATTCTTAATGCTTGTCCTACTTGATTGTTCTCTTTTTGTAGACGATTTTGATGGCTCGGTCGACGTCCACAGAAAAATAACGTCTACAGAAAAATTAATGTTCATATTCCAGAACAGTTCACATTCCCAACTCTAAAAGATACCTGATCAAGAATCTGTCGAATATCGAAGATTCCACACTGAGAATGGAGAGAATTCATCTGAAGAGATTAATTGAGAAAAGGGAAAGGGAAGAGGGGAGTGAGTAGGAATCAAGTGGATTCTCTGTTAGACTGGAGGGGAATTGGGAGAGGGGGTAGGGAATACAAGTGACTATGAATGAATGAAGTGGTCGGAGGGAAGACAGAAGAGACGATAAGACGGATATAACAAGAGAAGTGTGTTCCACTACTTATGACTGAATGACGAGAGACAACGGGGATTAGAGGGGAGGGAGGGATATGGAAGGGCGGGGTGAGGGAGGGACAGAGGGAAATGAGGGGACAAGGTAGTGGTAGGAGAACCTAGAAGGAATGCACGTGAGCAGAACCTTCGAAAATGTCTGTGACCTCGTAAGTTGTAAGTGTCCGTCAACAGTCACAAACAGCGAACATTCATCATGAGCACTTTGTGAAATATTCACAACAAATTACACCAGCCCGCTGGTGAATTTTGCTTCATCGATGAATTATTCACCATGTGGCTGGTTAATATGCCTAGATACACTTTACTATTAGTATGGGGAATTATTTGCGAGCTGGTAGACAGACGTGGATGAAGGGGAGATATACCGGAGTCTTCTTGGATGAATTGCGGGATTCAGGGAAGAGAAGGGAAGAGGGAACACACGAAGAGTTAGGCATGATGACTGATTGAGTCGAGGGGGGGGGGGTTGAACTTGTATTAGACATCAAACAATGTTCACTTGGGTTTGAGAGGAAGCAGTGATTAGTACAAGTGCCAAGAGCTAGCTTAGCTAGCATATCTCACAAATATCGAGATTAGACGGAAGAGAAAAGATTGAAGAGGGTTGGAGGGGAAGGAGGAGAAGGGAGAGGAGCGGGGGGAATGAGCAGGGGGAGCGAGCTACAAAAAGAGAGGGAAGAAAGGGTGAACGACTATTTGCCATGATAAGCTTCTCTTTTTCATACAAAATCGACCTGCCTTCCGATCGTTCATTTTTGTTTGTTTTCAACTGAGAAGCTGTGATCATTCTGACTGGAGATCCTCTTCAATGGAATAGAGAGTGCAATCCAAGGATAAATAGACCGTTCACGATCATTGTTCATCATTAGTTGGTGGAATGCAAAAGGGATACTGACAAGAAGGAAAAGTCAGTATCCCTTTTGTGAGAAGGAAAAGACCTCAGGGCAAAAGAATGCGAAACAAACTACTTATATGCCGAGAAATACTTATGGAGGCAAGGGAAACGGAAGGAAGGGAGAGAGGGGAGAGAGAGGTAGATGGAGGGAGGGAGAGTCAAACAGAGGATACCCTTACAGAGAGTCGAAGTGCATACAGAAGATGAGCATGGAATGTGATGGAATGATTGAATATTGTACTGATAGAGAGGGAATGGAATGGACATCGGACACTTGGTCGGATTTGTAGCTAGTAATAATTACAGAGTGGGGATAGAAGATGATCAACTCTTCTACACTTAAAGGGCCCCTCCGGGCAATATCTACCATATGCATTTTTTGACATCATTGGATAGCTCTCACTGTCCTGAATCTCATGATATCTCCTTTTTGCTTGAAATTTCTCCGTTTCTGAGAAAAGGCTGTGCAAAGATTTCTCTCGCTGTCTGCGTCTCTTCATTCCTCTCTTGTCTCTCGCAATCAATCAACCGCTCTTAATTGGTTATCTCTTGGAATGAATGAGATGGTTGGAGGGACCCTTTAAAGGGCCCCTCTGAGCACTTTAACCCCCTGGTTTACTTCTTACTAGCAAATCACTGCACATTTTTTCCGTTTGTCTGTGTGTGTGTGTGTGTGTGTGTGTGTGTGTGTGTGTGTGTGTGTGTGTGTGTGTGTGTGTATCTGTTCCACGCAAAACTCTCTTCGAAATTCGAATTTTGAAAAAAATTCAAAGAAGACGCCAATCAACTTTTCAATATCGCGAACAAGTTTTTTTTGGATTTTTGAAAATTTTGAAAACTGGCTGAGAAAATCGATATTTGTGAAAAATTTTCAAAATTTTTTTTCCAAAAAAAGTTTTCTAGCTCTGTCAGAATACGTTTTAGAACACGGGGATCATTTTTGATCAAAAAGTCATCGGAAAAAAACTGAAATTTTTCGGTGTTTCTTTGGAAAAAAGTGCAAAAAGAATTGCATCGCGCGGGATCCGAACCTGCGGGGAACGAAGAGTATGCATATCATCTTGCCACAGCTCCACTTGTACATACAGGTAACCCTTCTCAGGTTTCGCTCACGCGTGCGCTGTCATCTCCCTCTTGCTTTCTTCGAAGAATTCATTCATTCGTCTCTTGTCTTTTACGGCGCGCGGTCTGTCCTCTCTTCCCAGATTTTTTTCATGTATACATCTTTAGACTTCGAAATCACTGTCCAACTAATGTATTTAAGTGTATTGAGAGCACTGGGCGCAGAAGGCGCCCACCCCCTACTAACACAAAAACTTAGGCGATCCGTGAAGCGTGCTGTGGGAGCCCTGTGTTGTGTGTCCAGGAGTGAAGCTCCTGGACCACATAAGCAGGGCGACCGCAGCACGCTTCGTGGATCGCCGGGTACAGCGTACTTTTGCTAGTTTCTTCCTCTCATCTGAAAGAGCAGTGTCGAAAATCTACAATCCTACATTTGCATCTTTTTCCCGCCATTCCCCGCTGCTTAAATTAGGCGAGAAGTTGTATGCAAAGTTACATTGCTCTTCAGGGACCGCGCGAATACGAATGTCATTTCGTGGATACTGTAGTGCGCGAGCGGTCTGATTCGAAGGCATTGCTTATTGAAGGAATGGAGACATATGTCTTCTGAAAAGGACAAAACTGAAGAAATGTCTAAAATACGCTCTTGAGGGATCGCAATGTGCTCAGAGGGGCCCTTTAACATGAAATACATAGTGAATTGGTGAATGAGGAAAGGAAGAAATGAACGGAGAATACGACCTTTTTGTGAAGTTTATGAAGGCGATGAGGTCCCTTACTTGTATACAATGCAAGACCCCACGTCTCTCTCATTCCTTCAGCCTCTCCCCTCTCTCCCTCTCTTCTTTCCCACTCTTCCTCAATTCCCCCTTTGACCATTCAAAATGCATGTGGCTACGTCCAATCGTATAGGATACAGAGGGAAAGGGGACAGGGAGAAGATAGAAGAGTACGAAAGGAATGAAAATACGGCGACAATTTTTACTATCTAGAAGGATGTGAAGAAAATGAATAGCGATTACCGAAAAAAGGAAAGCCATAATATTTTCAAATAAATGAATACGTATGGAGGATTATTATAGATGGTCAGGGGATAGGGTTGCCATTCCAGAGATGGACACACTCTGATGGCAAATATGGGGAGGAAGGGGGGAGGGGGGAGGAAATGACGGAGGGAGAGGGAGAGAGAAGAGAGGGACAGAGAGGATAGAAGGACGGTGCACAGGAAAGCAAAGAGGATTGAGAGTACGACGGATTGGGTTGAACGATTAAAAAAGAGATGAAAGCATCAAGGGACTTGTTCGTTTTTGCGGTTCAAGCTTTCTTTGAATGATGTCAAAAGGCACACGCGATTTCATTCCTTTTTGTTCCTTCTTAAAAAAAAATCATTTCGAACCATACATTAGCATGATCGTAATGCTGTTCGGGAGTCCATTGTACAATAATAAATTGGCTAGGAAGAGATACTTTTGGGTAGATAAGAGAAGTTGTGGGTGTCGTGTTGGGAAAAATCAAGATGAATGAAGGAATGAGCAAAGATGAAGGAAGAAGAACGAACGATTGGTGAGAGGGATGGAATAAGAGGGAGGGGATGAACGGTTTGAGGGGAGAGGGGAGATGAGAAGGAAGTGGGGACTGTCACTCTGATCAAGCCTTGCGTGACACCACCTCACCCCCTTATTCCCCCCCCCCTCACCTCCCCCTCAACTTCTTCCTCCCCACATAGCGTGCACCCGCACAACAAAAGCATCTGTCGCAGTATACTTCACGGGGGAATAATTGCAAGTACTGAAGAGAGAAGGAAGGGAGGGGAGGGCGAGGACGGAAATAACTACCAAGAATGGAAGAGTAGTAATCAATGCGTGATTGTCGATGACAGAAGGGGACAAATTGAAGGGGACGAGAGTAGTGAATACGAGTCATTGGGATCCTCCCGGGAGGACTCAATTGACGGATCCATGGAATAGGAAGAGAGAACTTCGGTGATTGCGAGAAAGAGCACTGACAAGACCAGAAATCGAAAAGCGCTCTTAGTTCTTGAAAGAGAAGAACAGGAAGATAAGAGAAGAGAAGAGGACGAAGAACGTGTGAGGGATACACAGAAGAAGACACGTTTTGTTGTGGGGATGGGGACGATAAGAGGGCCCTTGACGGGTAGCCAGTGGGTAGAGTAGGGGTGTAGGGGGTTACGGTAGCGTTGTAGGGCGGCACGGTAGGGGTACGGAAGCTTCCGTACCCCTATCTTACCGTACTCATCAACCTAGGTTGATGAGTACGGTAAGAATACACAAGAGATAAGGTTACTGTAGGACTCACATCGATGGACTGTCGCAAGGCTTCGACTAAGGATTGTCGTCGATATCTTCTCATGCCCTGAAAACCAGAATTAATCGGTCATTCTTAATTATCCAGCCTTTTTCTGATTATGGCTGACTCTCCACACAATGACATCCATTTTGAGCATTATAAGGCCTTGTGCGTCGATAAATATGTATAATTTAGTGTGTTCTATTCCCGTTCTAAATGTTCTTCCTTCGATTCCCTCAGAATATTCTCAACCAACATCATTGTCTCCATCGTCGTCTCGCACCGGTTTTTGTCGCGTGAGAGCGTGAGAAACAGTAAATATCGAGGTGTGAGCACCCGAAGGATTTTGTTTGTTTTCCGCTCTAATCAAGGGTTTACCGACCGTAAGTGTCTTAAACTAAATTGTTATGTTTACTGTTTAGGCAATGTAAACAAACAATTGACGGTAACTGTGTACCTTTCCCATTAAATCTCTTCCAAATAACTCTGCTCACGAGTCTCTGAGTTCTTATTTTTATTCACGGCTGTACTTCAACCTTTTACATATTGTATGGTGAAGTAAATTTAGAGGTTAAATAAAGACGTCAACTCTCTCTCCAACCCTCCTATTACTGTGTCCCCTCCCCTCGGTTCCCTCTTTCCTCCCATTACATATCTACGGTCACCCCCAAGGTTCTTTCTTCTCTTCCTCTTTAATTCTTTTACTCGAACTACGTTTGACATCGTGCACAGTGACAAGAGAAGCAAAGGAAAGAGCGGAGATTGACAGGAACAGGCTGGGTTATGTTTCACTACTTATATATAGGGGAGGAGGGGTTGAGATCGTATCTAGTGAAGAAGTAGAGAAGAAAGAAGGAAAGAGTAGTAAAGGAGGGATCACCTTAGGGAAGTCATCAAAAGGGTCATTAGAGGTAAGTAGAGAGGGACTACATGGGTTTGGGTCTACAGTTAGATACGAGATGCAGGTATTATGGGAGAAGAGGGATAGGTAGGAGGGAGAATGGGAACATACGTGGGCAACCTTCCCGGCAACATGTTGAAATTCGGGCCTACCAGTTAAAAAAAAACTGGTAGGCCCGAATTTGCCTACCAATTGAAATTAAAAAAAACCAAGCCTACCAATTGAAATTTTCTAGGAAATGTAGGCCTGCTAAAGTAAAATTCCGAATAAATTTGGGCCTACCACCCATACCTCGGGTTGGTGCCCACGTATGAATGGAAAAGAGGGAACATCTAGAGAACAAGGGTTAGAATAGTTAGTAGGGAATATTCCCTGATTAGATGAGTACCTGAAGAGGGAGACAATCGAAGGGGATTCCGAGGGATGAAGAGACTGCGATGAGCACTGGATCACATGAAGAATTCATCTGAAGGGAGAATATTAGGGGCGAGATTGAGTGAATAGAGAAGAGGGGAGAGAAGGCTAATGGGCAGAAGTAGGGAATGACAGTAAACGGGATCGAAGGACATGCTTAGGAGAGACTCTTCATTAGTTAGTTATGGGAAGAAGAGTGGGGGATAAGGGGTAGAGTAGATGGAGAATGACGAGTCCCATTGGAGACTGTACAAGAAAAGGTTAAGAGGGGAATAGGAACGTAGTGGTATAATGTCATCCTTGACACTGGAATAGAGAACTAAGGAAGGAGGGGAAGGGGGGGGGGGGGGTCCACTGGTCAATCGTCCAGTGCTAATACTCTACCTTTTTGTCCAACTCTTCCTACTTCAATTACTCTACCCTGGTCAAGTGAAGAGGCGCACTGTAGAGGAATGAGGGAGGGAGAGAAGAAAGTGAGGGAGGGAGGGCAGGAGAGAGAGAAGCAAAGAGGAAGGGTGAGGAAGAGCATAAACTCCTTGACTGTAGAATGCATGCTACAAGTCCAGTTCCTTGTAAGACTCCTATGGCAGACAGTACAAAGTGGAGGAATGAGAGGGAAGGGACTGGGGGAGGGAGAGGGAGTAAAGAGGGAGGGAAGAATACTAACAAGATTAAATAAGGAACTCCTTTATAGTCGATGAATATGGACTAGACAAGGACAAATGAGTGAAGAACTTATGATGGTAGAATCACATTGTTCTATTGGAGAGAAGCAAGGTCAGAATAAGTGGGAGAGAGTTAGGGAGGGCAGCGACTTTGACGAAATTCATTATTTCGGGATTAGAGTTGTTTCAGATAATAGGTATGCTTACAGCATTTGCAAAAAGTCACATAAAAGCCAAAAGTAATGTAAAACCCTGGTATATATATATATATATATATATATATATATATATATATATATATATATATATATATATATATATATATATATATATATATATATATATATATATATCGCTAAAACAAATTCGGAATGCGGGGTCACAGCGTAAAAGATGTCGGACGCTGGGTCAGATAGATGAATCAGTTTACTGCAAGCCAGAAACTCAAACTGTCGCCAAGATTTCCGCTTGTCAACTGCTTTTCCCCTGTCATATTGAAGCAATACGCCTTTCTAAGGCCTTTCTTGGAACTCGAAATTCGCCGTCGCGCAAGACCAAACTGTTGTGCTGTTGTGTGAAGCAAGTAGAATACGTTGATAGTCATGTCTTACACAATGCGTGGCAAATATAGGCTTTTGCACAAGAAAAACGATCAGAATAGAGGAAAAGCAAATACGCAATTTGGAAATGGCGGAAGCAGATGACAAGAGATGGTATCTGCGCCAAGTGAGCTTAGAAGTGTTCAGAAGTAGTTACGTTGCAAAAGTAATAAAGAAATGTCATAGAAATCAAGGTATAACGCGAAGTTCGGGAAGCGAAGCTGATCGTTGCTCAAGAAAATTTGACGAAAGATCTTACAGTACACCTCGTTTCCAGGGAGGTCAGATAGAAAACTTGATTTTCTCGGAGGTTTGCGGGTGGATAACTTTTTTGGGACGCGAAGAGAGAGTGAGGTTTAGGCTTATCGTGAAGAGGATGCTTACATTTCCTTCATATCAAATTACCATATCACCCAAATTCACCCTTTTCGAGAAATCCTCGCATAACTGAAATTCCCATTATAAAACGGTGATTTTTGATAATTAATTTCTCGTTGTGTGACAACTTTTGGAAACTATATCTTAGCATTTCAGGTGCATTGTCATGAGATCTATCAAATGATACTAGTTAGAGATCACCCATTTTGAATTTTGTGCACATCACATTTATAAAGCCATCGCACTCACGTACGTTCTCACCCTACATCCTAAAACGGCACACGCTTTAAGCATACTGTAGCCTTTTTGTTACCGTATACTTCATCTTTAAAAAATCGTATCTCAAGGCGCAAATGACTGTAATTTTTTCTATTTAGAAACTAGCAAATGTCGATCATGGCGGAACATTTTAGTGCAGAAAAAAACAAGAAAATATTCAAAT
>LS934912.1:239321-258382 GCA_900490955.1 Micoletzkya japonica
GAGAGAGAGAGAGAGAGAGAGAGAGAGAGAGAGAGAGAGAGAGAGAGAGAGAGAGAGAGAGAGAGAGAGAGAGAGAGAGAGAGACAGCCTTTATTGGGGTTTCGTAAGGAAGGAAAATCCAGGGAAGGGAAGTGAGTTCGGTAGAAAGAAAATTCAAAAACCGGACCCGAGGCTCAGAAGTCTTGAAGTAGAATACTCCTTGATCTTCTCTTAGCGATACTTCCCCAAGAACGCTACATCTTGCTAGGGGAAGGAGACGGCCAGACTGTTCTTGGTTGAAAGGCGAAAATGGGAGAGACGAAGGGAGAGCCGACCACGCGCCACGAGAACACAATGACAGAATGGCACACCTATGGGACATAATAAAACCAAGAAAAATTAAGCGTAGTATCTGTCTATCAACAGTTTGCAATCGTCTGTGTACCATACCGCAATCCTGAATATTACAAGGAGCAAGTAACGGTTAATAGCATACATCGTAACGCTTAGTTTAAAATTCTTAAAAAAGACACTGTTAAAATACCCGGCAGTAACAATAAACTGCGAAAATATCTTCTCTGGAAGCGAGAATCCGGGTCCCCGACCTATCGCTCGTCGTCCACAAGGCAAGAATGAATTGTGGACGTTGAGTCTTTCCTTTCATGAATGGACATCTTTTCATATGAAAGGATGTCCATTGTGGAAGACCGCTCCGCCTTTCATATGAATGAAAGTGATCATATGAAAGAGGGAGAGAGTCTTTCATTTTCATATGAACATTCATTTGCCGAACTCTGGACATGGAAGCCAAAAAAGATGGGCTTTCATATGAAAGTTTATCGCCTAAATATAGAGACCGCAGCGGGGTTATGCTATTCTTGGTATATTTCAATAAGAAGTATTCGTTTCCATTATTTCAAATGTGCTGAATCAGAAAATCAAAAACATCAAAAGCCAGTCAACCTACGATCGTTTTATGGTATTGCGGCTTTTAGGTTTCAGATTAATTTGGCAGGTACCAATTTTGCTCAAATTCGCCCTAAAGCTTCCTCATGCATACTACTAGTATACTACAGTGAGAGATAGGCGCGCAGAAACTTGTACAGGAATGGCAATATAGACACCGGCGCAAAAGCAGATCCCCGATATCGCAGGTTTTTGGAGCATAACTCAAGATGGTAGGTATCGATTTTCGTCATTTTTTGCAAAAAATAACGTAACGAATCATACTATCATTATATACTACGCATTAGTCGCGTAACCTTCTGAAAACGATATGGCTAGCCATGAAAATGAACTATGAATAACCTAACTCTCAGGCGAAAGAGTTGCAGAAACAATGAAGTGAGCTATTCCCGGTGAATAATGAGACGCCTAGTTGTGAAAATGACTAAAAACCAAACGAAATAAAACAAAAATAATGTTAGAGTCCTATTGAGAAAAAAAACGGGAAATTTGATAAAATCGTGGTGTACGCGTGGGTGTGGCCGGGCTTACTGTAGGGGGCATTTGTCAAATGTCAGACGCTGCGGTCTCTACCTAAATAATATAAAAACCAAAACCAGAGTGCACAAAAATGTCTACTTCGCGAGATATCCGAAAAAATCGTTTCCCAGCCAAGGCGCAGTCTTACTGCGTTTAGCGCATAGTAACGAGGCAAATGGCATCGATGTATTCCCGGAACAAATCAATATTTCTCGCTCCTCCATTTTTAAAAAAATATTTTTCAAACGCTATTATCTTTATTATCGTCTAAGAAATATATTTTACAAGTATTGCTATATTCGTTTTATAAAAGTTTCTCGCTTCCATGTCCCTTTAATAGTTTCTTAACATAATTAATATGTTAATATGACACAAATGATGGGCAATAAGAACGACAACGAACCTGAAGCGAAATCGGCGAAAATGGGGATGACCGGACTGAGAGGGACGGGGAGGGAATCGAGGCCTGCAATGAATGAAATGAAGTGTCGCTGAGATGTTGAATAAGAGAAGATAGCACTGGAACCCATACGTAGGCAGGGTTACCGATAAATATTTTAATTTGAGGCCTACCAGAGTACACATTTTGGTTTTCATAGCCTACCGATAATGCTGGATACATAAGCCTTTCCATTTCCCTTTTTTCCCATACCCCGCGTCCCAACACAGGGATAAATGATATGATATGATATGATATAATATCACGCCAACCAAGTTAATGTTTTTAAGTGACTAGCACCCAACGGTCGGGTGCGTGTCCATCTATTCTGGAGCACCATTGCATAGTTGACTTACCGTACTCGACGGGTTAAGGGGACGGTAGTCCATGCATTAACACCATTCTTATCACAGTCAATAAACTATTGACAAAAAGAGAAAAATATTGGTAAGGAAGAAAAGGGAAACCTTTTTTCGGCTGTGGAAGGGATGACAGAACTAATTCACGGCAAGGCTCACGAAGGGTGAAGAAGAGAGCGTTCGAGGTAGAATTACGAACAACTACGGTAGACAGTCCTGAGGGATACTGTAGATTGAGGATCGATTGACAACAGATCGCAACCTTCTTATTGCTAGCATTATCTGCTACAATTAAAAAGCTTAACCAAGGTAAAATAAAAAAATGCAAAATGAACCTCTGTAGAACTCGAAAGGACCGAAGGGTTTGACTGCCTGAATGAATAGATATGCTTAACTACAGTAGACTTTGGCAGTAACAATGTCAAAATGTTTTCACATTCTTGCAAAAAAATACATAAAATTTGAAGACTGTTGTTGTGAAAGCAACTCATATGTGGCTACCGACCCATAGTATGGATGGTTGGCCCAAATATTGTTTGAATTTTACCTTGGTATCCGATTTTGAAAAAAGTTCAATTGGGGGCTTGGCAATTCACGATTATGCATAGGTCCGTTTTTTAAAAATATTATTGGGAACGTTGTCCACATATGAAGACGCTATTGGAGAAGCTATGCAAACTATAGTTGAGACCCTTACCTTAAAGGCTTCTGAAGTATTCCTGAAGTGAGCATGGTACTTGGAAGTCTGTAGAAGGACTTGCACCCTTTCCAGAGGACACAACAGAGCCTCGCACACTCCAGCTGAAGTAGTGCACTCACTAACTTGCAATAATTAAACATACGTGGGCACCAACACGAAGTATGGGTAGTAGGTCCAAATTTCTTCCTAATGTTACTTTGGTAGACCTATATTTTCCATAAAATTTCAATTGGTAGGCCTGATTTCGTACACTGGTAGGCCCGTTTTTAAAAATATTGCGGGGAAGGTTGTCCACGTATGTTATCAAATGGATGAGGAATTTTAATTTCAATTATAAAAAAGTATGCAAACACTTAATCCATGTCTTAGTAAGCAAACAAACGTGCGTAGGTGCGCTTATTTCTTGGGGGAAGTAGGAAGAATGAGTGAGTATATTGACGTAAACTTCAATCGTTTCAATTTAGATAGTACAAAGGGAAGAAAAGGGTATCGATGTCAACTAGAACATACCGAGACAAGCTGCGAAGGCATGGCACACAGTGAGAGTTGAGGCAGACGAGCACTTAACCAATCACTCTCTTACTCTACCTCTCCCCTCCCCCTCTGTACCTCTCCTCTCCCTTCTCTTTACCTCCCCCCTCCTACCCCTTGTGCTTACATTGAGCTTCTGAAGGAACTGGTCGTACATTCCAAACATAAGAGCCCGAGAAGAGGTTCTCATGAGTAAAGGAGGAAGGAGTCCTCTGTACAGGAGACCTACTCCCTCTGACCTTATCTGAAATATCACAATTACCTATCAAGCATGGACTCAAGCAGTATCTCTGGTATTTCTGTGGCAGTAGCATGCCAAAGAGACCGGGATTACCAGTAGCATGCCACTGCGCCGCAGAGGGAATGACAGCTACTAGTGGCATGCCATTGGTAAACCAATTGCAAACTGTGTAATGAATCTGACCCAGTGAAAGTACGGTATGCCTATTGTCCGGTCGCGACTCTGGCTCCAGAGATTTTTTGAACTCCTTTTATTTTGCTCATACGTTTTAAGTGTTTTTGAGCTTGCCTTAGTTCATGAAACATGTTTTATTGATGGATTAACTTCCTTCTATCCTGTACCTGTAGTTATGCTTGTCCAATCTCTAAAAAGCAGACTTTTCGTCGTATAGTAATCATGTTTTCTTGTTCAGGTCTTATTCTCGCAAGAATGTGAAGTTGCGAGCGCATGAACACCAGCGACGCATGTTGTAGTGGGGACCACGCGAATTGTATTTGGTAAGTTTCTCTAGAAATGAAAATCACGTGCTTTTTGGTACTTCACTTTTCTTAAATGTTTTTCTTGTTCCGCTATTGAATGACGCGTGATATATCATGGATAGCAAAACCATAATTTTTAATGTTGCAGTTGCAGTCGAGTCTGAGTTGATAATATTATATTTATTGTAATAAGAAGATTCCAGAAGCAAGAAACCCAAAAAGGTACGTTTTCGCTTTGACTAATTAGCTAAATTGCAGGACCGGGAAGCAGCCATTCTCTTTCTGATCAATATTTATGTCCATTCGTCAAGCATCTTGTGGAAGTTGTACTGTCCAGTAAGCTCGACTTTCTCTCTATCATTATTACCTCGTTATTGTGTTCCTTTTCATATCTTGTAACATTGAATCTCTCTGCTTTATAGAGTTAGTTTGACAAAAATTTGGAATAAATATTACTTTGCTTATGCATTCCTGTAATACCCTGAATAACGGTGAGGATGAGGAAGGGAGGGGAGGGGTCCGTCGAGCCTTACCAGTGGCATGCCAGTAGTAGGTAGGTCCACTGCCAATGGCGTGCCAAAGAAGTACCAGAGGCATGCCAAAGAGAATACTTGTGGCATGCTAGCTAGCATGCCATAAGTATTCTCTTTGGCATGCCACTGGCACAGAAATACCAGAGATTATCACCATTTGGTCAACTCGTCTCGAGCCTTTTTAATTGGTATTCGGGGTTGCTTTGACATTGTAGACTGATTCTTCAAATTCGGCTACTGTATCTAAGACAACTATGAGAATAGCCGACCCATAAACAGTTCTCAACTAGTGTGCGATCAAAAAGAGCACGAGGAGCAATGGAGATTGAGCATTGGGTTATCACGTAAAGTGCAGCGAAACACGAAGAGTAGAAGGGAAAGAATTGAACCTGGCCAAGAGCATCTTTAGTGAGGAGACCGTGCAGTTGTTGTCGGAAGATGATCTTATACGAGGGATAAAGGATGACCGTTTCGATGCATCCCGCACCCCATCCACACACGAAGTCACAGTACTTCAGCTCTGCAATTGCATACGTATTAGCCCCCTCTGATGACCATACTGTAATAAATATAAGACTGAATGTCCAACCAACCTTTCTTCTCTGGAGAACGAGTGCCTATTAAGGCAGGAGAAGTCATCGTTGAAGATGATCAAGCAGGCAATCGGGCGGGGACCCAAGTATCTCTTACCAAATAGATGTCACCTTGCTTTTCTCCTCTTCATGCTATGGATATGCAACTGAAAGTGAGGGTAACTGAATAGCGACGGGTCTTGATATTAACAAGCACTCGGTACTACGACAGACAGTCAAAACTGATAAACTAGAGACAACTTGCCACGAACTAGATAAACAGCGCTGCCAAAGTCTGCCAATGAAACTTAGCAGCTGTGTTCACTAAACACAGTAACGAGAGGCTTTCGGAACGACTTATTCAAAATCGTCGAAACCTACCGTAATCCATGGGGATTAATCTTTTTTAAATTGATAAATTCTGAATTCAAACGAATATTCGTCGAAGATTAGCTAAAAAAAGTTTCTTTACAGCAGTATAGGCTTTCGTTGCAGCATATTTCCGAATAACTGATTTCATACAATGTTTTCATTTGATTGAAGTGATCTTTGACGAGTGAATAGGTACAGTTTGCCAGAGGCTCTTCACAAATTGACCCGTATTACCCACTTCTCTCTATCTCTCTGTCTCTCTTCACCCTCCCCTCTCTACCTCCACTATCCCTTTCTGTATACTCAATACGTCAACTAAGGGATCGTCTTAAGCGGAAGAATAGGCATAGGCGGGAGAGAGTATTTAGAAATGAGAGGGTGCAGGGAAAGAGAGATATGTTGATGAGGGATGGTCATAGATGGAGGGATACAAGGAAGGGGGATAGAGGTGAGAGAGAAGGAGAGAGGGAGGGAGGGAGAGTCCGTCGTCTTCACGTTTTTGTGCATGGACTATCGGAAGTTTTACGAGAGGATATTCTGGTGAGAAGAGAACCAGATTGGCATTCTGAAGAAACGACGTGCTTCTTGTCTTTCTCGAACCACTTCCCTCCCTCATTCTCTCTCCCCTCGCCACCCTCCCTCCCCCTCCCTCTCTCTATCCCCTCTCCCTCCTTATTCCCTCGCAATCCCCTCTCTTTACCCCTCCCCTCCGTTCATTCTCTTAGTCATACACCTTGGATGTATGCCTCCTTCCGCCTTCTTCTCTTCTCCATATCAACACTCGTTCAATCGCAAGTCAGTTTCCTTTTCTTATTCTGTTCTTTCGTCTACCGGCTATATCATCGTATCCGTGGTCATCACTATTACCTACCGTATGTCAACTACAGTACTCCCCTGAGATATGCGATCCGGTTCCCCCACTCGATCAGATTCGATCGCTAGACCTCCATCATAGAGTTCCGTACACTCCCAACTCACGAAGGTTCGCATCTCAATGGACTTCACCAGATAGCCATCACAACTCTCCTTTTCCCCGTTCAAATATGTTTCAGACGAGCTCAACCGTCTCTTCCGCCCTTCAATCCCTTCGGCAATCTCCTTCAAATAACCTCTCCCCCTCCACCCAACGAGAAACAATGGGTCATGGTAGCAGGAAACGAGTCCCAGGTAAAGTGCAGAATCTGACACCTTGCATGACCCAAGGAACTACTGTATTACTGTAGGTGGATGGGATACTCGCAGCCTCGCTTGCCATGGGAGGAAGGCTCGTCTCCATAGGTTTCTTCAATCTTCAACAACAGGTTTGCACAGAAAATGTATTGAACGTATAATATTTGCTTCATCCAAGGTAAATTATTATGCGATCATGCACCAATATGTTGGTCCTGTCTTCATAAAACCTTCGCCGATGTCCATTGATGATCTGATGAAGAATGCTCGGTGAGAGAACGCTAATCAACGAAAAGAGCAAATCGCTGGATTACAGAGAAAATGAGCTTCGCGACCTGAGTCTTACACAAGTTTGTGGGCACGAGACTGGAGGAGTTGTCACTTATAACACTTACTGGGAATACGTTCCTGGAGTCGAACAACAGGTATTTATGTACAATGGAGAAGTAAATATTGACACAAGGTTTACTTTTAAAATATATGCCCACGTTACTCGTCGTTCATCGATATCGAAAATCATTCATCGATAAGTCTCTTTCAGTTGTGGTTCCCCGGTACTCCGAATGCAGAGAAACAACGGCAATACTTTGAGAGTAGCGGACTGAGATTGACCTTTTTGTGTGGATTCGAGGCGAAAGGAGAACCGAGGTTAGAAGAGAAGGGAAAGAATACAGGAGGGTTGAGAAGGAAATTATTGTTATGTCTCGATTGAAGGTACGTCGGAGTGTGGCATAACTCCAAGGACAAGAAACCGTATGAAGCACACTACGGACTCCCTCTTGAGGTTCGTCAATTTTCCTTCGATTCTTCTCTCATTTGTTCATTGACCTTACCCTAATATTATTGTCATTCCAGACGTGCCTCACTAAGAACGAAGACCTCGCTCGACGTAACTACGTAGCTATAGTCTTCAGTGTCTTCCAATTGGGAGCCAAGGTCTGTCTGTCCATCCAATCCATTCTAATCGGTATTCAGTTGTTGTGTACGGGTATATGGGAGTACGCCCCGGGTCACAAACACTTCATCCGTGTATCGACTGACATCGCACAGATGCATTCCGAATTCATTCCAACTCCCACGATTCTCCCCCGACAAGTCAGTTCACTTTTCGTATTCCTCTATTCCTTCCTTCCAGATATCCCATTATCTCTCCGGTCCTTCGACAGTGCAATACGTCGTATTGTGGAATGATCTCAACTCCCGCCGTTATCCTAATCCTCCCAATCTATGGAGTATCAACGCGTTAGTGGCCTTCCAGAAAGTTTAAAAGGACTAGAACCATGCAGTACTCCATCCCAATATTGCACTTTCCCATCAGATCCATTCCTTCTTCTCTCCTTCGTGGATCCTCTTCTCTCCTTCGTCCCCATCAACTCAACTTCGTCACTCATCGCATCGAATACTTCATGAGATCATACGATCTCCCTGCTCTTTCCATTGCCATCGCCAAAGACGAAAGACTCAAGTTTGCAGCAGGTGAGCCTCATATAGGTACTCTTAACTCCCAGTCGTCCCCTTGAATCACTTGAATGGAATCCATCCTTGAAGCGTATGGCTACACGGATCTCCGTGGTCGTGAACAGGCCCAACCCGAGTCTCTCTTCCGTGTGGGAAGTGTCTCCAAGCCAATCACAGCCGCGGCTGTTCTCATGTTAGTGGACAAGGGACTTGTCGATCTCGACAGACCTGTATTCGGACCCGGAACTGTATTGGGTAAGACGAGATGGGAGACTCGGTCGAGAGAGTACTGTAGGTATGGACTATGCCACGGCTGCCGGCTATGGTAAATACGTTGAACTCGTCACTACAAGGATGCTTCTCGAGCATACGACAGGTATTGAGTATACGGTAGATTGGGTTATTGTATCGTTGATTGAGGTGGATGGGATAACGACGAGAACGACCCTGCCTGGTCTCTGCCAAAGGCATCAGTACACGTTCTGTGTAGAACGGTACTCGCTGATCCTCTTCCCGGTCCTCCAGGCCACAAATGGGTCTATTCCAACTTCGGATATCTCTTGCTGGGACAGATCATCGAAAAGTAACGCATACCGTAACCTGTACGGCCACCGTATACCTATCTCTATTCTCTTCAGAGTTACTAAATTGACATACGAAGATTTCGTTTATTCGGCGGTTCTTCAACCTTCGGGAGCGATCGATGCATTCGTTGCGAGAGGAACGATTGCAGAGCGAAGGCCGTACGCAGTACTGTAGTCAGCTACCGTAATCCGATATTCTAGTCGAGAGTCGCTATATTATATGAGTGGAAACTCCATCGGATTCGACCCGTATGACATGCTTCCCCCAGAGAGAATCGGTCCATGGGGAGGATGGGTATCGAATCCCATTCAGCTGTTGAAGTTCTTGGTTAGTTTGAGTCTTTTTGTGCATTGTAGATATGACGGTGAATTCAGTCGAATGTCGATGGATCAAATGTAAGAGGCGATTTGATCAGTAGAAGAGCCGTCATCGAATGGGCCATTCCATCCCTTCCGTCGAATAGAACATACGGTAGATTAAAGGAGGAATACGGTAGATGATTGAAGTGTAGGTCTCGGATGGAGCATCAATGTGATGGGATTCAATGGATGGCAACATGACGGACGAATG
Source organism: Micoletzkya japonica (assembly GCA_900490955.1). Taxonomy (NCBI): domain Eukaryota; kingdom Metazoa; phylum Nematoda; class Chromadorea; order Rhabditida; family Diplogasteridae; genus Micoletzkya; species Micoletzkya japonica. The sequence continues at coordinate 248,795 of LS934912.1, forward strand.
CCTGGTTAGTTTACGTGAGAGTGTGACGATTGGAGTGAGTAGTTGGTTAAAGTGATTGTTGGTGTTTCGTGCGTTCTGCTTATTCAGATAATAAAAATGAATCAATTGAGGTGCCTCTGCAATGCTCGTGCGCCTTGCATCGGGTCATTCAATGGCAGTGACCACAAACAAGGTCAGTTATATAACTACCGTAACGCCCATCTCGTCATGCCAGTTACAGTAATCTCCAAACTTTCCGTTCAGGAGTTCATTGCTCGTGATTTCTTCCAAGATATGGCCTACCTCCTGCACCACATCGTGCACCAATGTGACTGGTGGAATGATCTCAACGATCTCTTCCCAAATACTTAAGGCATTCCCTTCAATATTACTTATCCCTTAACGTTAAGCCTTAATGTGTACCATAGATGGACAGGTTTTGCTTGTAGATTACTGCAGTGGCTCTACCATGCATAATTATCGTGGGTTCTAGTCAACCAATTTTTCTGCAGCAGTCTACCCAATGCTTGCAAAAGTTCTGCAGTAAGGTACCCAACCACGGTACCTGCAACCATTCCCACCTATGATGTGTACTTATCCGTCCTCCTAGTCAATCCCTTAACGGTTGTTGCCCTCAACGTCTTTCCACTACCTCAAACGTGTAACATAATTCATATAGGAAAACGCAATATTCATGCATTACAAACAATAAATTCCCGCTTGATTCAAGTATGGTACTACAGCATAAATATCTAAACTATCAAGAGTAGTTCCCTAATAGGGAATGTAAAAGTGTCTACAGTAACCTACAATATCCCCAGTATTCTACCGTACTCTATTCGCTCTTCCACTCTGGCTTCCTCTTCTCCAGGAAAGCGGACATTCCCTCCTTTCTATCATTCGTGGCAAAAGTCGTGTGGAAGAATCGTCGCTCAACGTGAAGTCCCTCCTTGAGAGTGGTCTCGTAAGCGGTGTTCACGGCCTCCTACAACGAAAGATTCGGTTACGGTAGTCCGTCCAGTCTACAGTATACCGAGGGGCACTGACCTTGGCCATCTGTACAATAAGAGGGGACTGTTCCGAGATCTTCTCTCCCAATTTAATCGCAGCTCCAACGACTTCAGAGGCAGGGAAGACCTTCGATACGATACCCACCTGCAGTCATATTCGTGTGCGACACATTGCAAAGCATAGGCAAGCTACCGTAGTCCAATCAATACCCCTCCCTACAACTCATATGCCTACAGTACCCTCCCTACCGTACCTTCTTCGCATCCTCCGCTCCCATTCTGTCGCCCGTCAAACATATTTCCATAGCGACGGACTTTCCAGCAGATCTTGCCCATCTCTGCGTTCCTCCAGCACCTTCAATCACAAGGGATAACGGAGTATAGATATCACAATATCCCAACATCTCGTCAACATCAACACATTTCCTTTTCACTTGCGTGATCGTTATAGGATATTCGTTAGTCAAGCCGGGAGATAGATAACCCCTACCGGGAATGGTTCCAATGTTGATCTCAGGCTGGCCGAACTGAGCCTTGTCCCCAGCGTAGACTATGTCACACATCAGAGCGAGTTCACAACCTCCTCCTGGAGTACAGTACCCATAGAAGGGAAGGAACAATCTCATTCTACTCCCCTCTCCTTACAGTACCCCAACCTACCGTACCCCTACCGTAACCCAACCATTCCCCTTACCAAGCGCGAATCCATTTACAGCCGCAATAACGGGTTTATTGACATCGGAGACCGCAGTCCATTCTTCGAGGAATCGATTACCGAAAGTCTCGGAGAACTTTCTATTCTGCATCTCTTTGATGTCGGCGCCGGCTGAAACAGTTACCATACCCCCAAGTCCAACCTACAGTAACTACAGTACTCTGCTCCATCCTCCCTACACCCCATCCCACTGATCATACCCGCAAATGCCCTCTCGGATCCCGTGATAACGATGGCTCCGATGTTCTTGTCGCTGTCCACTTTCGCCAGGATGTCACGGAGCTATAACGAGAGATCAAAGATCATCGACCATAAAGATCAAAAATCGCGAAGATCAAAGATCATTGAGGACCAGAGATCAAAGATCAACCTCATTCATGAGCTGTCCACAGAGCGCATTGAGTGCCTTGGGTCTGTTGAGTGTAATGAGAGCAACGTTCTTCTTCGCTCCCACAGCCTCCCATTTGACCATTTCGGGAGTTCCTTCAAGACTCCTCTCGTCCCAACTCTCGATCCTACTCTACTACAATTAAATCTCCTTCTCCCCCTCCTCCCTTGATAGAGTATCATACTTCTTACTCTACCGTATATAGTTGAAGTTGAATAGGTGAACCAGTCTATCCACGGAAACTATTTATTTAGTTGTGAATATTCCTGCCCCACCCCTATTTCCCATATTACCCCTTCCCTTCTTCTCTCCCCATCCCCCCACCTGCAGCGAATGACCGCTGAGCAACAGTCTTGAAGGCGTATCGGGAAGATCCGATGAGAGGAGCGAGTTTGAACATTCTGAATGGAGAGATACGAAGGAATGGAAGGGGGGGGAACAACCTAAGAAAGATCGATTGACTCGAGATGATTACAGGACAAGCGAATTATCGTGGTTGTAGACTATGCAAATGAGGGTTTAGGAAAATTAAAGTAGTTCAAGAGATCGAAGACGCAACGTTGTCAGTGCAGTAAACAACCAACAGAGATAAGAGATGAGCACTTTGTTTCCCGCTTGAGTGTTCTTTGCTCAGCTCCGCCTCTCCCACCCTCTTCTCTCCCCCTCTCTCTTCTCTCTCGCCAAACCGATTCCAAAGGGTTCAAATATACTGCAGTGACTGCAACACATTCCCTTCAATCTCTTCTCATCTTCACTTCTCAAACTAACCATCTTTATATCATCCATCTTTAGTACACACATATGAAGCGGAAAAATCGCAGAAATAGACAATAAATTACCAGCAATACAGTTCGCTGCGAGCACAAGGGGGATAAAAGAACACTCAGAGTTCAAACTACAAACTACACACGACACGTTCCGTTCTGTTGGAAAGCACCGAGAAGTTGACGGGAAATGACGAGCCGTTGGATCTGAAGAGGGAATGAATATAGAGGGGGATAAGGAGAGACAGTGGAGGATGAATAGAGACGACAGGAAAAGTAGAGGATCCTTATCTATGGGGAATACTGTTCATGGAGAAGAGACAGTCTCTCTGTCCATTTCAACGATTGCATTGCGTAAGAATTCGCAGGTTATCGTGGACAGCCTAGATAGACTCTTACAGAGAGTTAGAGAAGGGCTCACCCCAAATTCATTATTAATGAAAACCTTGTAACTTATTTTCTACTTTTTCTTAGCCATCTAAGTAACTTTACTTCTGCTAGATAAGCCAGACCAACTCTGACCTGACTCGTTCCCTCGTAAATCTGATAGATCTTCGCGTCTCTCATCAACTTCTCCACGGGATATTCACAGTTGAATCCGTTTCCTCCGAAGATCTTCAAAGAATTTCGACTATCTCTCTCGCTGTATTCGTCACTCGAACCCCATGTCTTCTTCCCCCCCCCTCCCTCCCCTCCCCATTAGAGCATTACATGTCTTTTTGATGCTTATGTTTCACACATCATTTAAAACCGCGACGCGTCTCGCCACTAGAAGCAGCGCAACATTTTGGTCAAAAAGACCCGAATGGAATGCTCTACTCCCCATACCCCCTTATTAACCTGTACTGCATTCGTCGCTGCTTCATTAGCCTTATCAGCGGCGAAGCATTTGGCAATGGAGGCGAAGTAGGAAGAGCGAACCTGTGAGAGATAGTATATAAGGGGGGGGGGGGGTTACAACGATGACATGACTGTACTACCGTACCTTGTTGTCGACATCTGTAGCAGCCTTATAGGTAATGAGTCGACTCAACTCCAGATTCATGGCCATCTCAGCCAGCATGAATTGTACAGCCTGCATACAACCTCTTTCCCCCCGTCCCCTTCCTTCCCTAATACCTGATGATTCGCGATCGCCGTCCCGAAAGTCTTTCGTTCAAGGGAGTACCTAAACACTCGGTTACCGTATGCTTCCTCCACACCCGGTTCAAGTATTTTTCACCCTTACTTGGTACTCTCATCGAGTGCCCTCCACATGAGTCCCAGTGCCCCTGCAGCCACTCCGGGTCGCGTCATATCGAATGCTCCCATGGCTACCTTAACCAATGGCCCGTCCCTTCCCCATCCACCTACAGTATCCTCCCTACCGTACCCCTCCCACTCCCTACAGTACCCTTCCCCCTTCCTCCTACCTTGAATCCTGCCCCCGGGGCGCCGAGTACAGCGGAGGCGGGGACTCGGACATCGTCGAAGGTGATCGTGCGGGTATCAGAGCATCTCAAGCAAGGCATTCCGAGTAGTCAGCGTCTCCTTATCTCACTTTTCCTCACAATCCTCTATCTATATCATGTATTCCCCCTATCCCCATCCCCATCCCTCCCCTCCCTCTACCTCTGTCCCATCATCTTCTCCTTAGCTCCTCTCGAAATGCCGGGAGTGTCTCCATCAACAACGAATGCAGTGAAAGCCTTTCCAGCCGGGGCCTTGGGGTCGGGATCAGAACGGGCGAGAACGAAGAACCACTTGGCATGGCCTCCTCCCGTGATCCAACACTGAAATTCGTTATTTATTAGTACATCAAGTAAATAATTCCATTTTTGTATAATAAGACAAGAGTTGAAGGCGAACCTTGGACCCGTTGATGACGTACTCGTCTCCCTTCTTCACTACGGAAGTCTTCACTCCATTCACATCCGAACCCGCTCCTGGTTCAGTGACACAATACGATGCAATGCACGGTTCTGCTGCCAGTTGACCTGAACAAGGAGGCTTCCGAATACACTCCACCTACGAGGGCTAGACAGTTACAGCTATTACACTTGGGTTTAGAACTCCTTTCTCGCATTTCACCACTATGTAGATAGTCAAGATCTCGAAAGTTTCACAACTCGAACATTATAATGTGTGCTGGAATATCATGAATATCTCACCGAGATACTTCTTCTTCTGTTCCTCGTTACCCGCAATGTAAACAGGGGCGGTTGCTAGAGATGGACCGAGAATAGCGATCTGCGAGGGCGGGGATATTCCATGTGCAGAGGGGGCATCTAGCCAGAAACAACTAGTACTACGACTATTCTAATGATCACACCTCCCTCAATACCTGCAATCCAGTGCATCCATAAGAGAGAGCCTCCGAGATGAGTACGCAATCCAGAGTGGTCAATCCCGGTCCACCTACAGTATTTCACTCGTTTCCCTCCCCTTCACCTACCGTATTTCTCCGGAATCTGGGGATTCATCAATCCGAGAGAGTGTGCCTTCTTCACAATATCCCATGGGAATTCTCCCGATTGGTCGAATTTCGCCGCATTGGGAACCAGTTCCTGAACGAATACTGTAGCCTAGTACTCCGAAACTCATTTATCAATACAAAACAGCTACAGTACCTCCTTAGCGAATTTGAGTGCAGATGCCTGTATCTCCCTCTGAGTGTCCGACAGGTCTCAAATGATCCATGTTAGATACAAGTTCGATCGCATGGAAAACTCACCGAACGAGAGAGTACGGCAGGAGATTTTCGTGGCGGGAGACGAAAGACGATGAAGGGAACGACTGAGCATTCTGAAGGGAGTACGGTAGGATAAGAGGACAGGAAGGAGGGGGAGTAGGTATGGATGCGAAGAGAACGCATAGGTAGGAAGCAATAAAAAGGCAGTTATACAAATCTCTTTACTTTGCCATCAATCAATAAATTACAGTAAGAACACGTGAAACAATCTAATGGGACGAGTGAGCATTCAAGGGAGGGACAATACAGTGAGTGGGAAAGACTCGTAATATATTCTCTTTCTCGTCCCCTCTAATATCCTCCATTCTGTTTAACACGAGCAATCAATTGACGAGCAATGACCATTCGTTGGATCTGAACAATCTCATTACTCGGCATGAGCTTACTTCACAAAGAATATCCAAAGAGAAAAAAGGATTACTTGACTAGTTCCCTCGTAAATCTGGAAGATCTTCGCATCTCTCATCAGCTTCTCAGCCGGATATTCCGTATTGAATCCAGCCCCTCCGAATACCTAAACCCCTAGTCTACAGTATCCCCTTGCTCTCTCACTTACAGTATCCCCTTGCCCTCTCACTTACAGTATCCCCTTGCCCTCTCACTTACAGTATCCCCTTGCCCTCTCACTTACAGTATCCCCTTGCCCTCTCACTTACAGTATCCCCTTGCCCTCTCACTTACAGCAGCATCCCCTTCCCCTCTCACTTACAGTATCCCCTTGCCCTCTCACTTACAGCATCCCCTTGCCCTCTCACTTACAGCATCCCCTTGCCCTCTCACTTACAGCATCCCCTTGCCCTCTCACTTACAGTATCCCTCCAACCACTTTACTCTTCATCTCACCTGTACACAGTTAGTAGCAGCCTGATTAGCAGTGTCCGATGCGAAAGCCTTCGCAATGGAGGCATAGTACGAACCGGGACGGCCCAGTTCCACCTCTTGGGCACTCCTGTAAGGAAAACACGGCATTCTATTTCACAAAGTTATTGTCTTCTTCAAATTCTAAAATCTTCATAGAATTAGAAAAATAGGTAATAATAAAAATTAGCTGATCTTACTTGTATGTCATGAGTTTGCTCAATTCGAGGTTCATCGCCATATCAGCAAGAATGAACTGTACCGCCTGCCAATACACCATTATCTCTCTTTCTCTCGAATCCCTTCAAACCTGGTGATTCGCAATTTGCGTTCCGAAGGTCTTCCTCTCCAGGGAGTATCTGAGATTCGTAGATAGTGGTATAACTTCTCAACGGTAAGCATAAGCCGTGTTAGAGTGACTCTTAACCCCTCAATAGTATAATATCTCACTTGGTCGCTTCATCGAGACAGCGTGCCATCAATCCAGTAGCCATCGCAGCTACCATTGGCCGGGTCTTGTCGAATGTCTTCATCGCAATCTACAACACTACTCTCTTCACTCTTTTCTTCTCCTTACCAACTACAGTACCCTCCTGGCTACAGTATCCCCTTCCCTACCGTACCTTGAATCCCTCTCCGGGTGCTCCAACCACATTCGCGGCGGGAACCCGAACATCTTCGAAGGTGATTCCCCTAGTATCGGAGCATCGTTGACCGAGGTTGATCTCCTACAGTAAGCTAGTTCAATCGGGTCATTCCACGGGTCAAACCTTCTTTCCCTTCACGATTCCGTGAGTGTCAGCTTCAACGGCGAAAGCAGTGAAAGCCTTTCCTGCGGGGGCCTTGGGATCGGGATCAGAACGGGCGAGAACGAAGAACCTGCCAGTGAGAAGCATCAACGGGGTGGCCCCTACCCTCGGTATGCCCAACCTTCGCAAGATCATCCCTGTTCTAACATGAGCATGTCCCCTATCACTCCCTCCCCCACCATAACTCCCCTCCCACAGTTGTCTCTCCCTCGTCACTACGGGTCAAAGTCCATTTCCTCTTATCTCCCTCTCTCTCTCTTCTATCCCCACGTGTCCCCACGGAACAAAGTACACGGCAGTCCCCTCTTTCTCTCTTCAAGTACAAAGTGTCTCGATCACACAAACCAACAAGTACCCGTAAATTAAGTTCGCATTTTCACATAACGTACGAATAATCAATCATGGAAAAGGCTATTCGAGAGTAGTAAAACGAAAAAAAAAAACGAACCAATTGGCTACTCCTCCATTGGTGATCCACATCTTGGATCCGTTGATGACATACTCGTCTCCCTTCTTCTCACACTTCGTCTTGATTCCAGCCACATCCGAACCCGCGATGGGCTCAGTCACGCAGTATGCCTTTAATGAGGCGAACTCTTGGAGAGAAAAGGCAATTATTTTCATTCAAATTTCGACTACGATATCCTCCATTTTCTACATCGCTTTATGTTTCGAAAGCTTCAGTTTGGGAGAATGACTGTATGAACACCTTCTCTAATTGTAAGAGATAAAGGTCGTTGCGAGAAGGCAATCACAACTTTTCATTTCCCCTTCTAATTAAATGTCATCTTCGTTTAATGTGAGCCAGTGAATAAAAATTGTAAGGAGAAACAAAAGACTTTCAAAATTGAGAACGATTTGTTGAATCTGACCAATAAATGAAAGAAAAAAAACTCGTTGGACTTGAGCCCGTTTTGTTTACATAGCGCACCAGTAAATAGCATATACCGATAGGTGAATACTTCAGATTGACCTAGCAGACTGTATCATCTCTCGTGATTGAGTATCAGACCCCAATTATAGGAAGAGTAACATACAGCCATAACGGGTTCGTTGGCCATTCTTCCCAGGAAGTTCTTCTTGATATCTTCATTGGCCGCGATGATCAAAGGAGTTTCAGCCAGGTCATTCACAATGCAGGCAACTCCGATACCCGTACAACCGTATCTAAAAAGACCCTCTAGTCTACAACGACTTCACCTTTTCTCTTGTCGCGGAACAATCTTTCTCTTGAACAGTTACGCCTTAAGCCTAGCGCTCCAAAACCCCTCACTTACTCACCCAATCTCTTCAGCGATAATGGTGTTCGAGACCATATCCAGCTCCAATCCACCTTAACAACAGTTAATCTCCCCTGTTTAAGGTTAATTTAATTTCACTTTTTTTACAAAAAAGACCCTACCATAAGCAGCAGGAATATCGGTGTTAATGAGTCCACATGCATGAGCCTTCTTGATGATTGGCCAGGGGTACTCCATAGTCTTGTCATAGTGACCGGCCACAGGAATAATCTGTACACGTAAGAATCTGACCTACATTCTAAGGTGGCACATAATAAAAGCATACGGTAGCCAAAAATGCTACCGTACATTTTTTGATTTCGAGTCTCGCAAAGAAGAGCAACCATTCCCTACGCGTCGCGGCTGTTTAGCGCAATACTCTTCTCTGTCCCAAGTTTCGTTTTCCTTCTCATGACAACTGCAACGAGGCGTATGAAAGAATATTGAAATCCATTCCCAAATTTTGCATCTACCAGAATTTCAATACGATTCAAATAAATGAGTGGTTTTCTTACAGAACTTGCAGACTATTTAAAATATCACACCCTGCTTGAACCGGGACCATTCTTGCTCGAATTCCTCATCTTTGCCGTCCTTCACCAAGGACGCTAGATGGAGGATATCGAGGATGCCCCCCCCCCCTACCTCTATCCATTCTCGATCAACCGCCTGCCATATCCATATTTCATGCCTACTACTATTTTTTTGGATTAATCTCTTTTTACTCTTTTTTAATGAAAAATAAGATATTATTACCTCTATTAACTTTAAGCGGGCCTTCCTGGTGCACTAACAATACAATTTAAAACGAACAATTAAATAAAAAAATGAACAAATTTCAACAATCCCCGAAAAACACGGCAAAACGCTAAGACGGGTCTAAGACGGCACGCGGCGAACTTACCGTAGTTAAAGAATGCGTCAGGGTTTTCAGGGATTTTCGTGGTAGTCAGCTTTCTACAGTATATATAGCTATCAGTCCAACTGTGTCAAATTAATTATTGCTTAATATTTTCATCATAATCAGCTACTTTTTTCCGTGTTTTAGCTGTAT
>LS934912.1:272150-303677 GCA_900490955.1 Micoletzkya japonica
GTTACCGGAACTCTATACCGGAACCGGAACAACTTGTTTCTATGGGAAGAATGGGGTAGACGGACGTTCGACGAGCGTCGCACGTGCAACTTGATTAGAATTATCGGGGATGAGAGTCGCACGTTCGAGGCGATCCCTCGCACAGGGAATGAGAGTGCAGGGAATGACTATGCGACGTGCGTTTGCACACCTCTAATGCAGATGACAAAATCACGTGGGATTTAGTAGACTTTGTTTAGACGATGTTTTAGATCTCAAGAAAATTAAATAAAAATGTGGTTTCGGCATGAATCGTTTTCAGGGTAAGCTCAATTGCTTGACTGTCTACGTGGAAATGGTGTATCAAAGAGTATAACTATTGTTGAGTAAACAACTGATGGAATTCCTATTTATGGAGAGAGCAATGAACGCAGTCAACACGTCTTCGTTATCTTCCCTCTCTTTGCGAGACAAAACGATAAAAGGGAGAACATGCATTCTGATTACATGTGTTGACTGCATCACGCCATTCCATTCCCAATCACTTCGCTTTATCAATTTACTTATCTGGGGCGTCTCCATTTTACCCAATTTACACAATAACCGAATCGGGAGAACGATGAATTATATACCATTTCAGGCTGTTCACTCAATCAATGTCTCTAGTGTTTCAAAAGTGTCGTTGCAGTGTACTGGGTGTGATTGTAGAAGATTTAGTGGGAGGGATTAGAAATAAGAAGAAGTTATTAGAGTGTATAGACTCACACATCACGACGAGATCGACCTTGTGTTCGGGGAGGGGTTGGGGGGAGAAGGTCATGTTCCGATTGAGACGATCTCAACTTATCTCTTACCTACATGCTATTTACTGAGTAAACAAATTAACATGAGAAGCTAGTTTTCGCAACGATAACCTTGTTGGAGAGTGTTAAAAATCTTACGGATATTTTATGCAAAGAGGCTGGGCGTAGATAAGAGAATAATGCATACTGACTCGCTTTCATGAGCGGATTCCAAATGGTCGTTTATGACTATTCGACAGATCGGACAGTCGTCACACGTACGAAGTGACTTGATCGTGTCGTAGTTACGATGGTTGACTAGATGACGGAGGAACGCACGGTTATCCTCGAGGGATACTCCTGAGGCAATGGAGAGGGGAAGGGAAGAGTGTGGGGGAGGGAACGTGCCTAAGGGGAGGTGGTTATAGGGATGAGAGAGTGTAGAGTAGAACACTAGGGAGGTTCGCGTAGTGAAGGGAAGGAGGGATACCTTTATCGTTGTTCACTTGAATCGGAGGAAGAACTGGAACTCCGACGTTCTGTATGTGACGACGAGTGCGTGGATTGAGGACGTGGGAGGGCATGTCCTAACAAGGAGATGGTCTGACCTCGCGGAAAGGGATTCAAATGAGACATATACCATTCGAAAGAGCGGCAAAAAAGGAGTAGACAACGATGTTGAATTTTTGCGGAGGGCGTATGTAGCGCGAGATAATCGTCATTTTCTGGAAGTAGGGATCCACCATTGTGCCCGCCGCTTCCTTTTGTGAGGCGTCGCCTACAGCTCGACAACAGCAATTCTTGCACGTTTTTTTTCCTCCAGAAAATGACGATTATCTCGCGCTACATACGCCCTCCGCAAAAATTCAACACTGTTGGCTACTTAGTTTTTGACGCTCTTTCGAATGGTACATGTCTCATTTGAATCCCTTTCCGCGAGGTCAGACCATCTCCTTGTAAGGGGGAACCTCCCCTTCTCTTCGTCTTCCTCCTCCCCCTATCATCCTCCTCCCCTATTCCCCCCTATTTACCTGCATGGTCTCGATTCTTTTCTCACTCGGAGGGAACTGTTCCTCTTCCTCCTCCTCTTCTTCCTCCACAGTAACTGGCATTGTCTGTCTCGCGAAATCGTCCATTCGAAGAGCCTCAACCACTTCCTATTTTCACTGTCTCGCATGCTCTCCCTCATTTCATCGTTCAGTTGACTGCACTTTCCTTCTACCGTCCTGATAACCCCTTAATCCTCTCATTTCAGCCGTAATCTCATTGGCCACTCGTAATCAGTTGTATATCTGTCATTTAGATATCTGCTACAAAGCACTAACCATGTATACAAATGAAATGAGGAGACTAGAGTGAAGCGAGATAAAAGAAGGTTTGCGCTAACTAATTTGACCATACCTGTGCTTATTCTCTCTCAAAAATAACATTGCTTATTCACTCTCAAAAACCTACGCGGTAGAGATTCGATCACGATTGTTGTAACAGCAAAAGACCCCGCTAACCGAAAAGAGATATAAACTTGCGAAAATAATTATTATACCTGTGCAGTTTCCCTCGACAGTCGAATAGTAATGGGATAGTCGGGGGGAGGTTCGAAGGGGCGAGTCTCTCTTGAGATACGAGAGAGATGCGAGCGACGAGGGAGGGTGTAGTCTGCATCCGGGATGAAGAGATATGGCATATCTGGACGAGGGGTCATTGGGGGAGGTGAAAAGGCAAATGAGGACAGTGAGCGAGTGCCCTACTCAACTACACTATCGGGAGTAACCTCAAGAGTTCTAAAACAGCAGTGGAACAAGGTAGAAGGTTTTCACGTGGATCAGGCAATTGGCGTTGACTATGTTGGATATGGAGAAGGGGAGGGTTTATATATAAAGGCACCTATAGAGAGAGATGGGAGGGGGGAGAGGGAATTGACAGCTTCAGTAGACAACTGATAATAATGACACACACGAGTTTATGAGTTGAGAGGAATTTAGGGTGGGCAAGAGAATTGAAGAGACAGATAAGGAAGGGGATCTGCACCATTAATCGGGCTAATAATAGGGGACTGGTTGGGATACGTATCAATTGAAAGAGGGAGAACAAGTTGCTTTCTTGCTTGTTCTATGGACACGAGTATGAAGTAATGGTTATGGCACAATGTTCTGACAGCAGTGCAGATGTTAAGCGAACGAGATGCCTAATATTAACCCTAATTTCGGTAGGAACTCTCGCACGGAAAGTTTTTATCCCGAACATTTTGGTTCGTTCGCTTAACTTTTAGAACATTGCGATGGTAGAGAGAGAAGGATGTTGAGAATAGGAGTTGAGAATGGGTACAGAAACACTTTAGAGATTGAGATTGAGATGTGGGAGAGAGAAGGAGGGAGGGAAAGGAGGAAGAAAGAATGTGATAATCTCTTGCTAAACGAACGGACGCAACTTCTCAAGCGCCTTTCCCTGTTTCATCTGCATGGAATCGAGACAAAGAGAGGGGGGGGGGAGAGGGAGAGGGGAGAGAAGGGAAGAAGAACCGAGGGAGGATGATATTTGCACATGTATAGGCGCGCTTGCCTTCCAGTCTATTGGCATGGAAGGGAGAATAAAAGCTGAACTATGATCCGTTTCATCCCATTCAAACTGGTCTCCCGAACCGATCTTACACGATCAAGATTACTATAGATAGATGAGGGAAAGAGTCTACTCGAGTCATACAAAAGTATACTCTTACTGTTGCTTGCAGCACTTACAGCAATACTGTATCTACAGTAACCCGATTAGTTGATGAGTGGTGCTCCTACAGCGAAAGTGATGGCAGATCCACTGTTGTTGAGAGGAGAGGGAATAGATAAGAAAGAGAGGGGCTTCAATCCCTTTAGTTCTTATCGGAGGGAGAAAGCAACGATGGCACATCCACACACACGGGGGACTGCGAATGACTACTCACTGCGTAGCTGCCCTTCTCAAGTATGGGGAGGGGTAGCTACGCAGAACCGGTACAAGCACTCGGATAGTCGAGTAGTATTGGCCTATGTCCTTCGGTGGAACAAGAGTAGAGGGTATAATTGAGATGTTGCTAGAGGGGAGGTTAAAGGGGGAATGGACTAGTGACCAGCCTATGTGAGGAGAGAGTAGATGTATGGGGTATTCAATGGGAGGAGTTGCACTTGAGAGTTATTATGGGGGAAGACTCCTCTTGAACGAGATGAATACTCTCTCGAACGCTGACTTAAAGGAGGACCATTCGGTACCGTAGCCAGGCTAATTGAGACTGATTTGCATAGCGAGAGAGGGAAGGGCATAGAAGAGAAACTAATCGAATCCGTCATTCTGCCGTCAGGAATTTGAATAGATTACGGTTCCGAATGGAGGTTCTTTAACCTCGATTGAAACATCGACGGACTAACTATCGAGGATGATAGTGGATGGATACAGTATGAAAAGGGAAGGGAATACCGCAAGCAGAGGAGAAGAGACTGAATGACGCGAAAAGGGGACGAATTCACGTAGACAATAAAGAGTGGTTATGGGCAGGAAGGAATGCGAATGGGTGGAGAGGACTCAATGTCATGTTTGGTCGGCTTATCGCTTCTTCCCCTCCCCTCCCTCCTTATTCCTCTCTCTCCCACTCCTAACCTCCCCTCTCCCTCTCCTCCCCCTTTGATGGCAGACCGGCGCCTCTTCTACACAGTCTCCTATAGGCTACCCTCCCTTGTCCCTCACAACTCCTCTAATAGACTACTCCCCACATGTACATACCTACATACACAAGAACACACTCTTTCCCCGTCCCTCTACTCATCCTTATAATACTTCCATTACTCATAGTCAGCAGACTTGCTGTGATTCATACAGCTGCATAGATTATCATAATCAATTTGAGGTTATAAAAGAATTTACATCAGCACTCATAGTATTGGATAACACTCACAATAAGCTAAAGTTGGAGACTGAAAGAATAACTTCTTTCTACCATAACCCTCAATTGCCGAAGAGATTAATTACGGTAGCTTTCGGAAGCAGTTTCTGCGGTTTCCTAATACCACACCACGTCCGTAATTTGCGGAGAAGCCCGGCTTCTGTTTTTTTCGGAGTGTGCCGATTGTGTGGTCTTGATGTTTATGGTTTAGTTTGTGCAAGATTGTAGAAGTGAGACGGGGCAAGCAGTAGTCTTTCGTCATCAACCGCATATTCTCACTTTCTTCTTCTCTCCTCCCTTGTCGCCCTTCTATCAGTCTGTTCCGTTAAGATGGAGGAAAAGGAGTTGTTAAAACCTGTCTCCAATGGTCATGTCATGCCTGAATACACTACGAATCTGCTTCCGAATCCCGAGAAGAACGCCAATTTCTTCCTACGTAACACCTTCCAGTTGGTTTATCCCCTTATCATACCTTTTCCCTGCAAGAGCCTACTGTAGATGGCCTCTGGCGTGATATTATCGAGGTTTAATTAAGGTTCCTCTCGAGTTATATGTGGATGGGCTATCGGAAGACTTTAACAACTTCTGACATGTTCGAGCCTCTAGACAGACATCAATCGAAGAACGCAACTGGACGATTAAAAGCGTTAGTGTTTTCATCCTATATGTCCCATGAGAGGAGAGCTGTTCTTTGTTACGATGATCTCTTTGGTGCATCTCGAAATAGTAGACGGGCGAAGGATGGAAAGGGTGAAAGGGAAGAGGCGAAGTAGGTGATTTGTGTACTCTTCCCCGTTCTCTCTACTTCCCTTACACTCTAATTTACTGGAAAAAGTTCTATGGGTTTAGCGGACACAATCACTTGGGAAATAGTGTATGAGATAGTTGACTTTGAAGGACGCACAAAGCTATGGTATAGCATGTACAGTAATTATAGTATTATCCAAGTTGTAGTAGAGAAGGGTTGGCAAACCGGCTCGTTTTTGACAATCTTCAGTGTGTTTCACAAGAGAGTAAACATTATGCCTCTATTCCTTTTGGTTGTGAAATCTAAGTATTAAGAACGAATTATCCGATTTCCCAAATTTTTAGCGCACTTCTGTGTGAAAGTATATGTTTTTTTGCAGAACATGGGATAAGGAACAAAGTACGAGTTATTCGGCTGGAAAGGCTCCCTCACTCAGAAGAACTATATTCCGCACTTACGGATATGCGATTATTCAATTCGGAATACTCTTACTAATTGAGGTTGATCTCTTAGCACATCTATTACACTTTGACTGACCGGCGGAGTTTGTTTGTAACAGACAAAGAGATGATGTCACCGGGTGATTAATTATCTGCTAAGTAGATCGGTTGCAGGAACTCATCCATCTGGCACAGCCCTTATTCATGGCTCAACTCATCGCTTTCTTCACTATCAATTCCAGTCTAACTGCGAGAGACGCGTAAGTGACTTCTGTGAAGGGGATGAATAAGGGGTTGGGAGGGGCTGGGGATAAATACTCGTATTTGAAATTTATTTTGCGGTAGGGGTAATTTTCTAGCGGCGGTAGAGTGGACATGTAAACCGAGAATTTAGAACAGCGGTGGGTTCAATTATGCGATGCGGGATGGGTCATTTCATAGTGAACGAGGCGGGAGGGGTCTCACATCTAAAATATAATCAAATACATTATTTTTCCATTTTTCCCCTGGGGAGGGGGGAGGGGACTGAGCATGCAAACAGCCAAACATTAACATAGTTCGACGTTGATACATTCATAGTAATTCCTTTTCCAACCAATTTTTTGAACTTTAGTTAACGAGAAATAAGCCATTAACGAAGCATGGAGTTTATCTATGATAGTGTTATCGTTCAAACGAAGATGAATCACTTTCAGATACATCGCAGCTACAGGGGTTGTCTTGACTGCCTTCTTCACAGTTACCATTCATCACCCCTATTTCTACGGATTGCAAATGATCGGAATGGAAATCAAATGTGCTGTTTCGGGAATGATTGTGGAGAAGGTGAGATATCGTAATGAATGGGGATTACTGTAGCCGGAGGATACTGTATTCCCCGTGTGTTCAGGGAGTTAGACTGAGCAGTTCTGCTCTTCACAAGACTACGGTAGGACACTTCGTCAATATCTTATCTACGGACGTCACGAAATTCGATACGGTATGCAAATTTATTTATTTATCTATTTATTCAAATACACCGTGAGGTGTGCGGCAGGGAAGGGAAGAAGGTAATAAATCTTCGCTTGAAACATCTTCTATGGGGAGAGGGCAATGCTTGGCTTAGAAGACTTCTATCGGGGTGGGCAGCCGCAGGGGAAGAAGGAGAAAGGGGGGACGAAGACGACTTAGGCAAGGGGAAACTTCTGACTTGCCTAAGGCCAGAAGGGATTCATCTTATCTTTGGTGGAATGACGGTGGAGGGGGGAGGGTAAAAGACGAGAGGGGAGGGGGACCCGACCACACGCGACGAGAGAATGAAAGAGAGAATTCGAGAAATCATCTCCCTTGTCAGGGATTCATCTTCATTCACTACATGTGGATTGGACCGATTCTTCTCTTATCGTATGGCGCTGTCATCTGGAATGTAAGTAACTGCTACTCCAGTCTACCAAGATTTGCTCTATATAATATTCGAATCTATCAAACGTTCTGATGTTTCCCTCATACGATTGTGATATATTCAGTACATGGGAGTATCGACTCTAGCTGGATTTGCTGTTATCCTTGTTCTCATTCCCATTCAAGCTTTCTTCGGAAGGGCAATGGGAAAGTGCAGGTTTGTACTTATATGGATGGTTAGGGAATGAGAACAGGAGAAGGAAATCAAACTGATGGGAAGATGAGAATATTTCAGAAGAACCACTGCCCAACGATCGGATAAGAGAATCAGTGTGATGAGTGAGATCCTGAGTGGAATCAAGGTGAGGGGCACGGTAGATGAAACGGACTGGGGTAATGTAATTGGAGGGAATAGGAGTACTGAGGATGGAATGGAGGCCATGGTAGAGAATGTGGTTACTGTAGGTGATCAAGATGTACGCATGGGAAGATGCCTTCTCTGGAGTTATCGACAAATTGAGAGCGTGAGCCTTCATTTTGCTTCACGATGTTTAATCTTTTTGCTCTCGCTGCTAGATAACAGGCTCAGGATTGAATGAAATTGACTAGCATACCATAAGCAGAGTATTGATTTTAGTCACGAAATGAAGTCGGTTCGTAACTACGGTCTCATCCAATCGACGATCCTCGGAATCTTCTGGTCTACGGGCAAAGTGATCATGCTGGTCGTTGCTCTTTCCTTCATTCACCTGGGAAACACTCTTTCTGCTGGTAACATCTTCGTCGCTGTGAGTTCCTTCCCTACTCTCTAATTCTTTAAATATGTTCAACTTGGGATCAAACTAATATCAGCTAATATATCAACATATATCAATATCAAATTCAACTAATATCAACATCAAGAAATGTTCAAAAATCAATAGTAACTTTATTCACCGTAGTCTACAGTACCTCGTTCGCCTACAGCAGCCCCTACCAGGGGAAAATATCGTAATTGATTGTAATTTGCTAGGTAGGGCCCCTCCCGCCCGCAGGCCACCGTTTATTATGAAATTATTATTGAATAAAACTCTACGTCCGTGAACGTTTTGACGACTGTGCACTAAGCACCGCAAGTCGGCATTATAGTAACGATCGAAACGGAATATTCTAGGCTTCGTTTTTGACCGTTTTCTCTTCTTTTTCTATTCCTTGCTCGTGTTGAGTACTTCTATATCGCAACATTTTTCTAATATACATTCAATCCCAGACATCTTCGAATTCAACGGAAAACGCAGTTTAGAATATTCCGTTCCGGCCGTAACCTGCGGTGCCGAAGTGTGCACGGTTAGCGCGTAGTAGTCAAAACGTACTGACGTAGAGTTTTATTCAATAATACCTGTACCGCAGCCCGAAATTCCCCCACCGCTGTACTAAATTCTCGTTTTACCTGCCGCATCTGGGAAACGACCCCAACCGCGAAAATAATTTCAAGTATGAGTATTTATCACTAATACCCTACGGTACCCCCCTACAATATCCCCACCCTACCGTACGCCTCTACAGACTGCTCTGTTCAACGCTTGTCGCCTTCCCATAACCTTGTTCCTTCCCTTCTCATTCCATTGTCTCTTTGACATGCTGGTAGCTATCGATCGAATTCAGAAGGTAAACAATCAACTGAGAAGAGGATAATAAGAAAGGAATTAAGGTATTGTTACTCGAGGAATTCAATGAAAGCGAACAGGAAAGAAGTCCGAACACGCTGTCCATTGCTTTCACCAATTCTGACTCGCAGGTACTTTACCATATTATTTCTTATTATTCGTTATCATATTTTGGAAAGTGCAATTATAACCTAGGGTTTCAGAAACTGTTGAATGGAAATGGAAAGAAAGAAAGAGATGAGGAATGGGCTGATATTCGATTGGAGAAGACGGAAAAGGCTTGTATTAGAATGGAACATCTTTATGCTACTTGGGAGATGAAGGAAGAGGTGAGAGATACTGGGATAGGATAGGGGAGAGGAGGGAGATGGGGGGAGGGTGAGGGACATGAGGCTTTGGAGGAGAAAAGTGAAGAGGAGGAGAAGAAGAAGACGAATTATGTGGTGGAGGACATCGATCTGAAGGTGAGGGGGAATGAAGGGAAGGGAGAGGGGAGGGAGAGGAATGGTTGCAGGCTGACAGGGGGGACCTCGTTGCACTTATCGGACCTGTTGGAGCTGGGAAGGTGAGGGGGTTAGGAGGGAAGGGGAGAAGCTAGCCATTGCAGTCCTCTCTACTGGCTACGATCCTTAGAGAAACACGAAGAATCGATGGCAAACTGAAGGTTGAGGGACGCATTGCTTACTGTTCACAGGTTTGCATCTTTATATTTCTGATTTGCAATCGATTATTAGTTGTATGGTGTAAGTTGAGTATGAGGTTCTCAAAAGCCCGGAGTGTTTGTTGTATAATTGGTTACTATTGTGTACAGGATGCCTGGATCTTCTCGGGAACGCTGAGAGAGAATGTTCTCTTCGGAGAACCGTTTGATGAGGTACACCCTACTTGTATTTGTAGTTTATAGTCCACCTCTCATTCCATTCTCTTCAGGACCGATATCGACATGCTATCGAACTTTCCGCCTTGGCCACTGATCTCATGCAAATGGCACGAGGAGATCTGACGATAGTTGGGGATAGAGGGGCGTCGTTATCGGGAGGTAAGTTAATGGGGAGGGGAAGGAGCAGCGGGGAGAGTTAGGTGGAGTTTGTGGGAATAGGGAGACAGCGGTAAAGAGTGATGCAGATAAAGTTATGTGAAGGGTGTTCTGGAGGACTAACCCATGTATTCCCTCTGACCTCTCCATCAACCCATTTTGTTCCCCCACCCCTCCATTCCGTTCCTTTCAGGTCAGAAGGCGCGTATCTCCCTAGCCCGTGCCCTCTACCGAGATGCCGATATCTACCTCCTCGATGATCCCTTATCTGCAGTGGATGCGAGTGTAGGACGATTCATCTACGAGAAGTGAGCCCTTCTTCATCCCGATCTTCGCCTCTCTTCAAGACAACTAGTCAATAATACACCTTGCCTTCAGATGCATCTCACAGGCCTTGAAGGACAAACTAGTCATCCTCGTTACTCATCAGGTTTCTTGTTGAACAACTACACTCATAAGACATAAAGTATTTGGGTTGATGACAATCATCTTTAACTAGTCATTGTGCTCATTATATAGGTGCAATTCGTGGATTCGGCTGATAAATTGGTTGTGATGAAGGGAGGAAAGATTGTGGTCCAAGGAACTCCTGAAGAAATGTTCGAGAAGCACCCTGAAGAGATGAGTCAGATTGTACAGGTATTATGGGTACGGTAGGGGAGAGGAACATTGTTGCAGGAAACGAAGAAATCTTATCGACGACGATCTTCTGATAGCAGTACGGCAGTTGATAGTGAAAAGGAAGGTGAGGGAACGGGAGAGGATATTAAGAGGATGAGTAGGGAATGATTGAAGTGTACGGTTGGTTGTAGGAGAAGAAGAAGAAGAGGTCATTAACAAACCAGAGGAGAAGACTGTTGGGAGGGAAGGGGCCGGAGGAGAGGAAGAGGAGAGTTCAGAGGGTAAGGAGGGAAGGGGATATGGTAGTCGGAAAGGGTTACGGTAGATTACTGCAGGATCCGTGCCGTGGTCTGTCTACTGGAGTTATATCAAGGCAATGGGTGCTCGGAGACCGTATATGGTACTACCATGCATACTCGTGGTCGTGGTATCACAATGCACTATGGCTGTGGTTGATTGGTGGATGAAGAGATGGTAAGGGAATAGAAGGGGTGGATGGGGGAAGGGTACGGTAGGATACGGTAATGAGGGAGTTGATTAAGGACTGACGCGCAAGAGGAGGCATCGTTGAGGAACGAAACAACGAATTGGACTAGTGAAGTGAAGATATTGGAATATTGGAATTTCCAGGTACGTGTAGACAGTACGTCTTGTGATGTTCTATCTAGTTGAAATTGAGGGTGGAAACATCAAGTCCAACTCACTAGATAGAGCGATTTGCTATCGATTATAGCTCTTTTAGGTGTCTTCGTCTCAATTCGAATGGTATTTCTTCGACATGATCATGGTTCTTATCGCTCTTGCTATTGCAAGGTATCTCATTCCTTCATCTTTGATCTCTTCCTTTCCCTACTAAACCACCATACCGGTCATACGAATTGGTAAGCTGCTAAATGGTTACTCGTCCTGCTGATATGACCCCTATATAGCCCCCTCCCCCAATCTACCGTAATCTCTCCTACCGTACCCCAAGACTTCCCTTTGAGATGTCTGTGGTTCCGTCTGCTTGAAGTGGATGCATCTCGATATCTTCACAAGAGAATGTTCGAGGCAGTTGTCAATACGAATCTTCTTTTCTTTGATAAGAATCCCATAGGTAAGTCATTGACAATGTTCCGTGCGACTGTTGCTGGAGCAGAATACAACTATTAGACGGTGAATCGACCGAAATTGCATTGTAGGCCGAATTCTGAATCGTTTCTCGAAGGATGTATCTACGATGGATGACCAGATCAGCATGGTCTTCTTCGAGTTTGTAGTGGTGAGTTTGTAGTGCTCATCCAATCCCGCATCCCCCCATATCCCCATCCCTCAGGGAGTGCTGAACCTCTCGTCGGTAGTCTTCGTCATTCTCTTCCTCAACCCCTGGATCTCCGTCCCTGCAGTAGCCCTCTTCGTCGTCTTCAACTGTTTCCGTGCTGTTTATCTCTCCACCTCGAGAGACGTCAAACGACTCGAAGCGACGTGTAAGCACTGTCATCTTATGAGCGATTACGGTTGACCGTATTCCCTCTCCAGCTTCCCCCCATCGCCCCTAATATTTCCCTTCCTCCAGCCCGTTCCCCACTATACTCTCATATCTCTGCTCTAATGAATGGTCTCGTCACGATTCGTGCCTTCAATTGTGAGAATACTGTAATGGCCAAGTATCATGAAATGCAGGTGAGACGCTCTTTTTTTGCTTGCAACTACTCGTATCTTTTTCACAACACATATGGGCTTAGTTTAATCAATTGTTGTAGTCTGTCATTGTTCCTCTATAGTCTATGGTTATTCCCTACTTATTCCCTCTTTGATAGTCACTGTATAGAAGCCATTCCTCTCCCCATGTTCTCACCTCTTATTGTTTATGATCTACTGTTGTCTGTCTATCGGGGAATGCCTACGCGCTTCCCGCCTAATTGTATAGGAGAGTAGTTGTCCTCGCTGATCATCTCTCCCCTCAACAACTCTCTCCCCTTATCCTATCCATCTCCCCTTTTATATTGTAACACCTCTCCTCCATATATAAATATATTCGTCTATCAACGGAGGACCCATACACAACAACTGGCGACCAGGCGGACTACGTGAGTTTGAATTTTGACTAATTTGTCCCATCCCTACCCCATCCCCCCCCTCTTCACTCTTCAAAGCAATTAACCCTTGTGGTTATTTTTGCTGGACTTCGGCCGAAGTAATTAACCCCTTGTGGTTATTTTTGCTGGACATCGGCTGAGGTGTGGAACGTTGCTGCCTTTTGGGTGCAAAACCTTTTGGACTCGAAGCAACCCCTTTACGCGTACCGCGTAGATAAATTAAAATTAAGATTAAACTGGAGGATCTTTGCTGCCTTTTTAGGTCGATACCTATAAGGCTCGGAGCATTGGAGGATTGGAGGATCACTGAATCGAATAGGAATCGATCAATACAGTGATGGCGGACCTCACGACTCTCGTCGCAAACCTGACCAAGGCTGTTACGCAGATCGCGGAGCAACAGCAGAAGCAGAATGCGGCACACGAGAGGCAGTCTACAATGCACGAGGAACAGATCAATAAGCTGATCGGAATTGTCTAGAATGTGCATGGAGAGTATGGAAATGGATCAACAGCGGGAACGTCTTCAGTGCCGAAGAGCACATTCTCGATCGATGCTATCGAGAATCGAATCCAGGAA
This sequence comes from Micoletzkya japonica, assembly GCA_900490955.1. Lineage (NCBI taxonomy): Eukaryota > Metazoa > Nematoda > Chromadorea > Rhabditida > Diplogasteridae > Micoletzkya > Micoletzkya japonica. The sequence continues at coordinate 285,345 of LS934912.1, forward strand.
TTCGTGTATCGTCCCGAGGAGGACTGCACATTCGAGAACTGGTGGAGACGACATGAGGATATCTTCGAGTCGGACCTGAAGGATTGGGAAGACAACCAGAAGATACGTTTGCTTCTACGGCATGTACATCCAATGGTGGAAAGAAACTTCCACGACAGTATCCTACCCAAGAAGTGGAGTGAATTGGAGCTGAAGGCAGTCGTGGAGAAGATGAACTCGTTGTTTGGAGACACAAGGTCGACGTTCGAAAGGAAACGTCAGATGTTCGACTTCAGAATGTCTACGGCAGGCATCGAAGATGTACGCACGCTGGCAATGCGTGTCAATCGGATTGTGACGAGTGCCAAGCCGAACGATATGACACTGGAGGAGACTAAGTGTCTCGTGTTTCTCCATGCTCTGGATCTTCCTCGATATGCTGATCTACACGTACACATGCTGTCAATGATCAAGAGGAAGAAGGAGGATGAAGTTATCACTCTGGACTCCCTCGTCGATGTTTACAACAACATGACGGAGTTGAAGAGGGATTCACATGCGATACTGTCATCACAGAAGGAGGTCAACTGGATACAAAAGGCCGAAGGAGAAGAAGCAACGGGAGAAGAAGGGTAACAAGAACCCTCAAGATCGATGTTACCGATGTGGCAAACACGCAAGGAAAGAGGACTGCAAATTCAAGGATGCAAAGTGCAACTACTGCGGCAAAATTGGACATATTGCCAGCGTGTGCCGGTCGAAGAGCAAGTCTCCGAAGGTTCATCATCTCGTAGTGAACACTGTCGATGCGTCGTCGTATCGGATTACAGTGGAGATGAATGGACCTGTCGGAATGCAGATCGATACGGGAGCCGACATCACAATTGTCTCAGAAGAAGTCTGGAGACGGATCGGGGCACCGGAATGCACATCGACTGATTGCCAACCAATCTGTGCGAATGGATCGAAGCTGGAGATTCTCGGGAAGTTCATGGGCAACTTCATCTACAAAGGAGTAATGTTGACTGGAATCGTGTACGTATCGACATCGGACATTGTACTCCTCGGGAAACAGCTCATCTCTCAATTGAGAATATTCGTCATGAGGGACGAAGAGAAGACAGCCGCCAACGCTGTTTGTTCACATCGATAACTACAAGGAGTGGATCGATCACAAGTTCCCGGATATCGGAAAGGAAGGTCTCGGAAAGTGCACGAAGGCCAAGGCTTCACTGAAAGTCAAGGCAGGTGCCAGACCCGTATTCATCAAGGCACGTCCGATTGCGTACGCACTAAGGGAACAAGTCGAGGAAGAACTCGCTCGACTGGAGAGATTGGGAGCCATACGGAAAGTGGACTATTCCGACTGGGGAGCCCCAATTCTCGTCGTACCGAAGCCGAATGGTACAATCAGGATGTGTGCTGACTATAGCACGGGACTCAACGATGCTATCGAACTGCCGACTCATCCGACGCCACTCCCGGAAGATATATTCGCGAGTCTCAATGGCTGCGTTATCTTCTCGCAACTCGATCTCGCTGATGCTTACCTACAGATGGAACTCGACGAGGAGGCCAAGAAGTTGTTGGTAATCAACACTCACAAAGGGCTGTATGCCTACGAGAGGATGCCCTTTGGGGTGAAGGCCGCACCCGGAATCTTCCAACGATTGATGGACACGATGCTCAGTGGACTCGAGCATGCTGTACCGTACTTGGACGACATCATCATTGGAGGAAGGACCAAGGAGGAGCACGACGAGACGTTGTACAAGGTGCTCACTCGAATACAGGAATATGGACTGCAAACTCGAGTCGCAAAGTGCTCATTCGGAGTACAGAAGGTTCGATTCCTGGGATTCCTGCTGGACAAGGACGGTAGACACACCGACCCGAAGAAGACGGAGGCAATCGTGACGATGCCCGTACCGCAGGATCAACCCTCGCTGAAGACATTCATTGGAATGATCACGTACTACTCGTCGTACATTGAGGGAATGCACAAGTTGCGTGCACCGTTGGATCATCTTCTCAAGAAGGAAGTCAAATGGAATTGGACGAAGGAGTGCCAGTTCGCATTCGAGGAACTCAAACGAATACTCTCGAAGGAGTTGAGTCTCGCTCATTTCGATCCACGGAAGGAAGTGATCCTCGCTGCAGATGCATGCGAAACTGGAATTGGAGCCGTACTGATGCACCGATTTGTGAATGTGGATCCGAGGAACAAGAAGACATATGATTACTCGAGCCAACAGCGCAAGGCTGTCCTTTCGCTCCCCTGTCTATAAGATTGGCTAGCAATCTTAGGAGGGAGGTGTTGTAGTCTGTCATTGTTCCTCTATAGTCTATGGTTATTCCCTACCTATTCCCACTTTGGTAGTCACTGTATAGAAGCCATTCCTCTCCCCATGTTCTCACCTCTTATTTTTATGATCTACTGTTGTCTTATAAATATATTAGTCTATCAACGGGGGACCCATACACAACATTAATATTTGAAATCAGTGAAAAAAACATGATTGCAAATGTGATGATTGTATTTGATTGGGTATTCTGATGGCCTCTCCCCTTAAGAACATCAACATCTCGTCCTTCCACCTATCCCTCTCCACTTCTCGTTGGTTTGCCATCTGGATCGATTGGCTGGTCACTCTATTCTTGGCTGCAGTCGCATATGGGGCCATCATATTCAAGGGTACGCATGCCTTTGGTCAATGAGTAGAACGAGAATGTCAGTGTGGAGCATATGTGGGCGAGGTCCGATCGGACGTTAGGATTGGTGCCTGCACCACCTAATGGTAGTGCCAAATACAAACACATGTAAGGGTTGCTGCTTTCGGGTTTTCTAATTACGTTAGGGTGTCTGCAAGAGCGTTGGGACAAGGCTAGACCATGAATGGTGCGGACTAATTAAAACCTCCTCTTGTCAGATTTGTTGGGACAAGGCTAGACCATGAATGATGCGGACTAACTTAACCCTCCTCTTGTCAGATTCCATTTCCTCGGGAGACGCAGCTCTCATGCTGACGTATGCAGTGCAATTGACTGGATTCCTTTCTTGGGTCACTCGACAATCCGCAGATCTGCAGAATGGTGTCAGCTATTTACTCCTTTCCTAAGACTTCATCGTCAAATGCTTTTTACGCTAACTCTACTTTCCTACTATTTTGTATGTTTAATATCACTTTTGAGATGGTATCGATTGAACGAATTGTCAACTATTCAAAGTTGGAACCGGAAGAGAAGAGAAGAATTGTAAGAAGAGTATCGAAGAAGGGAAGAAAAAGAGAAGAGGAATCGGATGAGGAAAGGGCAGGGGAGAAATGGCCGAGTAGTGGACACATTCAGGTGGGAATTGGGGGAATGGAGGGGGGGGGTAGGGTGTTATTCATTGTTTGGTTGAGTAGGCCTCTGAATTATTGAAGTGCAATAGTCAACGCTCTCCGATTAACCCCCCATCTCTTGAATATTTTTCATTAGATCACTCTCGAAATGAAAAAAATCCCTGTATACTGAAAGAGGAAGTGGCAAGGCAATTTCCTATGTTGTTCCGTCTATGTATATTAGACGAAAGTATATAATGCCGTTCTCTGTAATCAACGTGTTTAGAATGATAAGAGAGCTATTCAAGAACAACGAGAAAGCTTCCCTTGGGTCGAAGGGTGCGCTATTATGCTGCAGTGAAAACAGGGTGGTTACGGTAGGAGAGGGAGGGGGTTTAAGAGGGCAGAGGGGGAGGGGAGAGGGAGAGAGGGAGGGGTTAAACGAGAGGTGAGATATGTACAGAATTGGATAGCGAAAGTGCGAAGTTTTCGCACTTTGCTTTCCCAAAAGAGGAGAATATTTGTGAGGAGATGTGTACGTGTATAGAGAGGATAAGGGAGTGTATCTAGAAGGGGAAGGGGGAGGGGGTAGAGGGAGGAGAGATTGCACTTGGAGGATAAAGACAGGACAGGGACGGGACTTATACAAGGACAGTCAACATGTTGGTCTCGATAGGAGGACTACAGGGGATATATGTGGGAGGGAAGGATGGAACAACTTGAACTTACAATTAGGAGGGAGGCGGGAGGAGAAGGAGTGAAGGGAAGATTGCAGTTGAGAGATGTCTGGTTACGGTATGAGGAGAAGGAATCGAGTGAGTTCGTCCTCAAGGGGATTACGGTAGACATCGCGGCAGGAGAAAAGGTACGTGGGGAGGGTACTGTAGTTGCCACAGGGAATGGTGGGAACTGCTCAAGGGGATTTCAGCCATTCGTTGGTCACAGTACCCTCGTCTGTGAGTGAATATATACTTGATAATGAGTAGACTGTATCATCTTGGAGTGTAGACTCTAATAAACTGGGCCTGTCATCTCTCTTAGGTATTGAGAACGTGATTTTGGTAGTTATCTTCAGCGTACCTTCATTATTTCATGCTTTTGGTCGTTCTCCCACCTCTAAATGCGAAGGCCTCATTCGATCCCTAATCTCCCCCCCCTACTCCCCTCTTCCCTCTCCAGATCGGAATCGTCGGTCGCACGGGCGCAGGCAAGTCCTCGTTGTTGCGAGTTCTCTTCCGTCTGACCAATCCCTCGAGGGTACGGTATCTCTTTCCATTGTCTTCTACCGTATCCTACGAGTATTCTCATCTCCCTTATTCAGGGTCATATTATTATTGACGACGTCGATACATCAACCCTTCCTCTGCAGGGACTACGAAAGAGTATCGGTATCATTCCACAGGTAAATTAAGAGATCAATTAAGAAATGTGTTTGTTTATTTATCTTATTTTTCTCCGTCTACGCGGGCAGAAATGCCACGCAGTCTAGTGGCTAGCTGAAGTGGAAAAATACTATTTGAATTCCTCGTAATCTTTTCTTTCTCTGATTAGTTTCTGAATAGGTGACTATTATATTAAATATTTTACACACTAACTAAAATCAGGAAAAATTTCGTAAATATTCAGGAGCCAGTTTTGTTTGTTGGAACAATCAGAAAGAATCTGGACCCCTTCGATGAATATAGCGATGATGAACTGTGGAAGGCACTCGAATCGGTGAGTTGAGTACTGTAGGGTTACGGTAGATTGATAAGGAGAGAGTACGACTGGTTGGGGGTACGGTGGTTTGGGTGAGGAAGAGGGGAAAGCGGAGTAGGGTCTGCTAAGATGGATGATTTCAGGTTGAACTGAAGGCATTTGTGGCTGATATGGGGTCTGGATTGGAGTCCCCTGTGCAGGAAGGAGGTTAGTCGAGTTTACTCCAACTTCCCCTTTGGCTTCAAGACTATTTTATGCATACTACGCATTTTACGTAGCAGTTAGCACATTGTAGTCATAAGAACGTAGTTTATCCAGAATGCTATTTATGCACAGTTTTTCTTTTCCATTCAGGAGCCAATGTCTCGGTTGGTCAACGTCAATTACTTTGTCTCGCAAGAGCTCTGCTTAGAAGGACAACGATACTCGTGATTGATGAGGCGACTGCAAATGTCGATAATAAGTACGGCGAGGGAGGGGTACTGTAGAAGGTAGAGGGTGTTACGGTAGTTGTAAATGGAACAGAAACAGTCTCTGGACAAGCGCCACATGATTTGATGGAAACAACAAATCGTAAATTCTCCTTGCCTAGCCCTTGCTAGAGCACGGCTGTATCTAGCTTGCTGCAACAGAAAAATAGGGTGGCGAAATTGTACAGTGCCTCTGTATGGGTCGACGACTACAGTAATCTACTCACAGTCCTCGCTCGTAATCCCCTTCCCTTGACCCCTTGGCAGTCTTCCCTCCAATCTCATCTCTCCAGGACTGACGCCCTCATCCAACAAACAATTCGTTCTTCATTCGCCCGGGCAACAGTTCTCACAATCGCACATCGACTGCATACAATTATGGACTCGAATCGAGTTATTGTCAGTTTATTTCCTTTTTGGTGTTTCGTGTAGTTTTCGAATATGTATCTCCGGTCATGAAAAGTAACATCCCAGGGAATAGGGAACATCCAGGGGAGCTGGAGTCCGGGGAATGGTGAACATCCCTAGGGGAGTTCCCCAGGGAATGGTGGTATGGAGAGTCACCACTTTCCCGCATTTTTAATTTTCGAATTTCTGGTTGTTTAGATCTTGGTTACCAGTTCTTATGTTGTTGCTTTTTTGTGTTTTGCTTGTGTTTCCACTCCTTTTTTCAGGTGTGTTCAGAGAGTATGTGATGTATAAGCCCTCATTGGCCATAATTGTACGCTTACTGCGATAAGGTGAACTATTATTTTTGAGATGGAAGTCTATTTCAGGCACACCGGTGATATATTAATGCTGATTCTTCGATTCTACCTATTTTATGAAGCCACGGTCTTTCCAGAGGATAGTTTTTTTCAATTGAAAGGTGGGAATGTATTTTTCTAGACCTTAATTTTTGTATTAGCTTAAGTGTTTTTGTTTGTGTGCTATTGGTAGAATTGGAACATTTTTTGATAAATAATGTATAGAAATAAAGTTTCACGCCGTATGTTACCCAGTTGCAGAATAAGAGGTCAGAAGTAAAGAGGGGAGGGAATACCGCAGGGAAGGGATGGGGAGTTCCCCAGGGAGTAGAAGGTGACCGGCCCAGCTGGTCCCCGGGAAACTCCCTTTTCACACCCCTGGGAGTTACTTTTAATGACCGGAGTAGTATGGATGGATGAAAGAGGGTAGATATGAGTGGTACAGTGGGTGTATTGTATTGTATTACTATTCATAACGATACCGCGAACCTCTCCCTTTTTAACTCCACGCATTAACTCATTGAAAGGAACATTTGTAATTACACGCTGCGTAGAGTGAAGGAGCGTAGTGGAGGGAGACGGGAATGGGCAAAGAAGGAAGATTGCACGGGGAGTGCTATCTCTGTCTTTCTTTCTGCGAGTCTTTGTTTGAAGAAGGTGTCGGGTGGGGAAATGAAGAAGACTGTAGGTGTGGAAAGTGTAGGGGAAAGGGGATAGGGGGGGGAGTAGAAGGTAGAGTGTGCGGGTTCATCTATTGGATTTATCGGCTACATCGTCATACTGTAGACTACTGTATGAGCGTGAGTTATCGTCCAGTATTTCAACTTGAGGCCTACCCATGCATACATTGGGGTTTTGGTTAACCTGATATGAGTTTAGTTGGGTAATGTAGTAGATACGGAGGTAAGCGATGACATAGTAAGGGGACAAACACCGACTGTCTGGTCGTGTTTCATGAACGTTGTATCTCAATATTACATATTTGGTGGAGCAAGAGACTAAGCGAACGCAGGAAAATACTGTATCTTACTCCTTATGCATGATAACAATGCAGCACAATAGACATATCTTTTTTCAGTAGAACTATTTAGGGCAGGATTTGTAGATTACTGCAGTGGCATTCTCATACATACCGATTGAGAAATCTAGTGAAGGTGTTCTTGTGCAGCAGCCTACCCAATACGTGCAAAAGTTTTGCTGTAAGCAACCCAACGACGATACATTGAGCCGTGCCCATCTATGATTTATTGGTCTTTGATCGAAATGGAAAGACACAGACAGGGTGTGTTTACTCTACTCTAGCTTGTTATTGTACTTCCAGTTGTCTTATTCCTTTTCCCTCTATTCCCCGTATCTTCCTTCTTATTCCCGGTATACTGTCAGTAGTTCCTCTCAAGTCCTCTTCCTCTCGTTTCTCAACTAGATGCACTCGAAATTTTGCTGTTTCTGCACATTTCTTTCCCTTTCCCTAAGAAGGCTGTCTATAATCTCAACGACCATCATGTAAATATGGCGGCGTGTTCTCGTCTCTCAAAACGAAAAAGCCTATCGTATCTCTGGGAATCACTTCTTGTTTCTTTTATTCATTTCCTTCTTCATCTTATTAATTTTAGAGGAGTTGTCCGTTGAAATGGGTTGACTCATAGTTTTGACTACAAAAACACAGAGGTAGATTGTGTGGGTTTTGTAAGATGTCAATTAGATATGAAGGAGGGTTTATGCAACTGATGTAATCGTATGACGATACAAAGGGTGTCCGCGAGAAAAATGTGATGAATTCAGAGACTGCCTTAATTGCTTTGAAAAGGGAGCTGCATGTTGTTAATTGTTGTGTTGAGGTATTGGACGGAGGAGAGTTGAAAGCGATGGATAGTCCCCATAGACTACTCGAGGACACGAATGGAATACTGACTCAATTGGCGAGAGAAACTGGAAGGGCCAATGAAGCCGTTCTACGCAAAATGGCCAAAGAGGCCTTCGAGAACAATCTACCCGAGAAACCACCGCTTACACAGAGAATCGAATGAACAATATGAACAGTATGCCATTCTTATAGGTAATTAATTAACTTTATTCAACGTGCAATATCCACATTGTATCACGCATTAGTCTCTCCGGTTTGAAAGTGATTTGATTGAGTTGTTTCATCGAGCTTTGACCCCATTGTTGGTATTCACTTTTTATAATCGTATAGCTCATAATAATACATTCGTTTGAGCAGTGCACCAAACTCCTGTTGATCTAATAACCAGGTGTTGTCATATCTCAGAGTTGTTAGTTTTCATTGATATTTTTCATATCCAGAGCTTATGTTAGTAGAGAGATAATAAAGAACTGTTAACCTCTCAAGGACTGTCTAGTTAACAAAACGAGAGAAACGGGTTGTAGAGAGACACGAGAGAGTCAAATTTCGTGGAGGGAAGGAGAGAGATTGTGACAGGAGGGAAGAACAAATAGAAAGAGAGGCTTCCGCTACTGTTCCACTTAGACACGTACAAAGTGACCGGAGGCACTCTGTCATCCCCGAGGGGATCCCTAAGGGACATCGAAGGGAGATCCCTCGGGGAGACAGTCTTTTGTCCCCTCCACACCCCGACCTCTCCTTCCTACACTAGCTTTGTTTTGATTCCCTTTCAGATGTCTCTTTGCACCTTTCCCCCACCCTCCCTCCATCCTATCCATCTCGTCCCATTCTATTCCATTTCAGCCCTTCAACTTTTCGCTGCTTTCCGTAACTCATTTATCACTTATCGTCATTTTCTTGCAAGAAATTGCGTAGTTTGCGCAATAGTATTAAGTAATAGTTTGTGTGAATAAGCTTATTAGGAAAGTAGCCCCTTATTCACTTCCTTGCGTACTAATACTGTACTATTCCAAGTGCACACTAACTAAATCTACGCGTTTGCACTCGATGCACTTCGTTGATGTATTACACTACCAATTACCGTATTCGCACCACCTTTAGCAGTGCATGTACATTACTCATACGTAGTAGTTTCAGGAGTGGCAATGAGTTGGAGTAGATGGATAGAGTGGATATTTCCCTTATGGGTTCTACTGCCACCTACGACCCAGTCCCTTCCCAACTATCTACAAGTTGGCCTCAGGTATCCCTCCCATTCCCCTTCTACCCTCCCCATTCCCTTCCCTCAGAGTCGCACGTTCACTAAACACAAAACGACTGTTGTCAACCACCACACAACTCCATGTCCTTTATATCGTGTGCTTTTACTCGATTGTTGATAGTGTTCCTTATGATTACTCTTGATTGGTACTTGAGATGAGTGAAGTAAGGCTTGCCATAACACGTGTTAAGTAAGACATTCCTCTAAACGCTGTAATTGTAAGCCCCAATTAGACGGCGAAAAATGAAGCGCAGATTGTTTTAGTGAAAAGCACGTCGAAGGAAGGGAAATACTGAGGAAGAGGACGAATGGAAGTGAGAGGCACAGGTGCATTGCAAAGGGCATTTTAGAGAAGTCTGTGACGAGTTTAGAGAGGGCAGGCAGAAGAGAAGAGCAGAGGAGAAGAAGTAGAAGGAGACGAGCAAAGATACTCTCTCTCTCTCTTCAGGCCACCCCCACCCATCCCTCCCATGAGTTTCTCTCGAAATCCTGCTTTGAGAAGCTACGGAAAAGCGATGGGAGACAGTCTGGACGCGGGTGAGGGAATGGGGGGAGATGGGGTATCCTGGGGGGTGAGAGGGGAAGGACTCCAAGAGAATCCCTTGCAGGCCTCTTTCGACAGTATCTAGACGCGGAGTCAGGTGGTGTGAAGGGTGTGCAACCGGACGACGATTGTGAAATATTCCCGAACAAGACACGACGATCCCTTCACGCGTTTCAGTGCGGGCCTGATGGTGAGTGGGAGGGGCTATTATTAACGGACGAGTAATAGAGAACACTGCGGAAGCTGCAATGGATAATGTATAGTGGATGCTATATAGGGAAAGGCTAGAGAAGATAATTGTCTCCATTATGATGTGTAGGTGGCTCATACTTGTTTTATGCCCCTACACCCTAACCTTTAGTAACTAGTAAACATACGGGTTTTATATTGATATCTAACTGATCTTCGTATGTGGACAGACTCAGTGGGAGTATGGTAGGAGATACGAAATGCATGCTGCACGCTTCTATTTATGGAAGATAATAGCTGATTACGAGACGACATAAGACTTTGTTGTGAGGGATCTCACTTGTTGATTCACTGCAGACAAGAGCCAACACGTGGGAGGTAGACTGGGATACGGTAGAGGAGGAAATACTGTAGGGTACTGACGGAGGAGGGGAAGTACTGTAGACAGAGATGGAAGTGATAGGCGGAGAGTGGGAATAATACCTGAATTAGTGCCTTGTGAGGACGAGTAAACGAAAGTACAGTGAAGTGCACGATTGGACGGTATGAGAAGTACGAAGAAGTGAATACGAAGGGATATTGCAGACAAGGTCAGTCTACACAATCTGGCTATTACGGACTTGAGAGGTAATGAAGAATACCCCGTGCACATGACTGCTTATGTACGGGTATTCGCTGACGTCACTTCACATCTCAAGCGAAGGTCTGTTCGGTACACTGTGCGCATATCATACGTATTAATTAGATGCAATTGTTTGCTATATATGAAACTCCTTCGAGTCCTTCGACAGATATGAGGATACATGGAATGGAGTAAACATTCAGAATCGACGACCTACAGATCGAAGTGACCGCGTACAAGAGAACGGGGGGATGGCTGGGATGTGGATGGGTCTTCCTCCCTTCCTTCACCCTTCTGTAAGACTACCGTAGTCTGCCGTATCCCTCGATTACAGTAACAACGAGGACACGTGCATCGACAACCTTTCGTGTCCCTTGATCCCAGCACGACAAGTCATCGAACTTCCCATTCAACCGTCCGTTCTCTTCTCTCGACTCATTCGACTCTTTCACCTGGACAAGGCAAGTCACAAGAGATACGTAAGGAATGAGAGATGACTCCGTGCTCTTTGAGAGAGCAGCTGATTCGTAGACAATGACACGTTTTGTGTGACGAAGCAAGAGAACGCACTCATGCATTCATTCATTTCGTCACGATCAGATCATTCCTTGCCTTCAGGATGTGTATCAGTTCGAGTTTCGTCTCAAACAGAAATCCAAGCCCCTCGAAGACGAACTTCTCTGTATCGCTGTACAGACTCGCATCGCAGTTTGATGACGCATCGCACTTCACCGATTCCTCCCCTCCCCCCACCTCCCATTCATTCCCACTCTCTGATCTTATCGATTCAGTTACATTCCGATGCGAAAACAACAGTAGATGTAGTGAGGATAAAGCTTTATGTATGGAGTTGAGTGAAATGTTCGAGGTAAGAGATCAGAAAGAGTTGACAAGACATGGACTCAAGGGCTACCCGTGGACATTATGACAATCGATCGATCGAGTACAGTAATCTATGGCTACAGTAACCGAGACGAATATACGAAGAGACGATAGTGGATGCTCAGCTTGACGAGTAGTCCATGTGAGAAGAAGAAGATGTCCGAGATACGGTAGATACAGTAGTCCTTTGCATGACGGGAACGAATTCGTCGTGGGACTCCGAGGAGAAGGAGATGTGCATCGAGTGATTATTAAGCATGACGATGTCGTAGAGGTCACTGGGGTATGAAGGGTCGTTGAGGATGGAGATGGACATTGAGGGATACGGTAGTCGACTGAGGAGTACGATGGGTCAGAGGGACGACTCGAAGGGAAGAGTCGAGAGTGTCGAGAGAGGAACGTACGAGCTGTGAAGCTGTGGCTGCAACAAGTGAAGGTTACGAGGGGAGGAGTCAGGGGGGAGAGTGAGGGGGGAGGGGGAAGGGGCGGGGATTAGAGCAGCGAACACCCGTGAAATAAGGGAGAAGCACTTTGAGAGTACGAAAACATACTGATCGAAGATCTATCCAAGAGGCAACGAAGACGAAGGAATGAAGACTTTTAAAGAAGGAGAAGGAAGAAGACTTTGAGAGGAAGAAGTTGAGAATATCGGTATGAAACATCTCACTATGACGAGAGAATCGCTGAACGAATGAAAAGAAAAGTGAGACGAAGATGGGAAGAGATGGGAAAGTGAGGAGAAGAGAATGCTGGGAGGCTGATGTATGGACACGCAGATAAGAGCAATTCTGCTGAGAATACAAGAATGGGACATTAGAGGGAGGACAAAGAACGAATGGAGAAGGTTTAAAGATGGAGAAAGCACGTGGAGAGGAGAAAGGTTAAGGGAAGGAAGGATGAGAGGTGGATGAGGGATGATAGGAGAAGTTATGTAGAGTATGAAGAGGAGATGGACAAGGGGAAGGAGTGAAGGGAGGGAAAGTGAGTGGGAAGACACAGTCGCGAGATAACATCTACAGACTTGGGCAATGCTTCTTCCCCCAACCCCCCCCCCTCTCCTCCTTTATATATTACAGTTCATGTGATGTGGAAAGGGCGGGATTGATGACTAACGATTGTCTAGGATCACCCTCTCTCTCGAGGCTCCCTTATTCCCCCCCCCCCGCGACCCCCTCAATTCCTCCCACTCTCGCACCTTTGAGCAATGAATGCACATTCCATTCAGAGATATTAATTTGCTTGTAAGCTCCAGTACCCACAATGGAATAGAATAGCCGATGAGGAAGTTTGAACCCGAAAAATGACATGCACGCTTGTTTCTCGTGGCTATCTCTTCGTATCTCTTCGAATACTATCACCAGTTGAGAAGAGAAGGGTAAAGTATAATGTGTTTCCTACGAGTCATTACTAGCAAATAACCTTATCTCTCTTGCGAAGCGTGTTGGAAAAGGAGATAGGAGTGGAGGGAAAGGAAAAAGAAGGGGAAAGGAGAGGCGAATGGGGGTGGTCGAAATGAACAAAGAAACACCCACATGGCATTGCATAGAGATATGAGACTGAGTGAGTCAAGTATATGACACAAAGTGATGTGTTATCATACGTGGAAACAGGGAAAAAGAGAAACTGAACTAGTGGAGTGAGTTGAATTAGAGACGAAGCACCTGCGGGTCGTGTGGGTTTGGGGGGGGGGGGGGGGAGACGGGGAGTGAGAAACAATTTGAGAAAGGGTAATGAAACACAAACAAGTCACAGGAATACATTAATCAGCTCCTTGAAGGGTTGATTGGATAAGAAGGAGTACAGGGGAGTGTCTCAGAGAGAGACTTAAATAGAAACCGGAACACACTACTCATCACGGTGCTATCTCACTTGCCTTACTTCCCTACCCGAGAACATTCCTTCTAATCACATGACATAATACAGTCATCATAGAGACACAATACAGAAAGTGCTCGGCTTGTGATGGGTTCGATGAGATTGGAGGAAGAAGAGATGATAGGGAGGTTCGAATGACGAAAGGAGAAGTACAATCAGTGAACGGTAATCATGAGTCAGGCTGATAGAGGTAATTAAGTGATGGGTTGATGTAGGTGTCTATTGAGTCTAGAGTAGACTGCTATACACCGACACCGTCCTTACTCAATCATCTCCCAGTTCCTTTCTTAGTTCGTCCCTTAGTGAGTACTACATGGTAGCTTTCCCCCTCTTCCCTCAAATGAGTGTTTTGTTGTGTCTTCTCACTACGTCACAAGACACGTATCATCACAATCGGTTTCCTGTCTGAGATTTCATCTCTCCGATCCGAGAAAATCAAGATGAACCCATAGAGAAGACATGATCGCTTCCTCCATCAGTCAAGAACTAGGCCAACTCTACAAGTCGTTAAAGGGTATCAGCTTGCACCCTTTCGAGTGCAGTTTCACTGGTGTTGCCTGCATGTAATTAGTGTCAAAGTTCCGTGTCGCTCCCACATATCGGCGCTCGTTGTAGCCCCATTCACTCGTCAAATTGAGATACATCGTCATCATTCTTAGTTGCATGCTCCATTAGCCAAGTGTGCATATCCCTTCGTAGTTGTCATCATTCCCTCTCCCTCGCACTTCCTCCCTCACATCATATCCCCACTCTGCACGTAATTGATAACTGAAGGGTGCATCGAAGATTCGGGAGTCGGTCGAATTTAAACGATGCTCATGTTTACGACGAAGTGTAGTGGATACGGAGATGTCCATATGCATGTTACGGAGAGCGCATCAGAACGAATCCGAAGACCCTTACAATTAGCAAGCATCTTCGTTTATATTATAGTTCACATATGCAGAGTTGTACCAAGTCTATCTTTGTCCTCATTTAGGACAAAGAAACATGAGATACGTGATATTTTCGTACACAAATCGTACGTCGCATGAGCTCATAGGAGATCTTCGACAAGTCTCAAAGAACAGCCAGATGTATCTCATAACCGGAATGAATGCTAGTTGATGTAGGTACACTACTAGACAACAGCAACAATGTAACTATCGAGTTGTTACTTTTATCACAAGACCCTTTGCGTCTTGCGTCTTGCGCGTAGACGAGTACTGTAGTAGTACAGTCGTCGGTGGGAGGGGGACGAGGAAGAAGAAGAGTGTTGCATGCGAGGAAGCTGTCAACAGTCTATTACGAGTCTCGACCGAGTAACATTTCTGTCTATTTTCGTGCACTCCATCGGGTCGACAATGTGAAGGCAAAAACAGTGGAGAAAAAAGTGAAATGCTTATTCCTTGTTGACAACCCGATAGAACCATTAGGAAGTGGAGCACAGAACAAAAGATACTGATGAATTGAGATGAGGAACGGGGGGATGAGGGGGAGGGATTGGAAGGGCATCTAAACATCTCGTGGAGACATGAAGTCCTGCATCCGGATATGTAAACAATTAATCTAATTTACGGACGAGGGCGTGCAATGATTAAAGACTTAACGGAGATGAATGGCAAGTGAGGGAAGGAATAACAGAATATTAGACGACACAATAGGATTACGTGACTATCGCTATAGTTTATGTCCTGAGGAAGGACTTTCGAGGAATTCGGTGTTTGTTAGTGCATTCAGGTTTATAGACAAGAGTCATGTCATAGACTCTAAATATGTGGCAGAGGCGCTAATTCAACCGTAGACTGCGCCATGTAAATGCCAAAACAATGACAGACGAAATACTTCACACAGCGAAAGGAATAAGTGAAAGCGGAACAGAGTTGAACACATACGAAAGTGAAGTATGTTAGTGTTCTTTGAATGATGGGATTCAGAGGATTATTTACAAACTTTTGTACACGGATTGTATTATAACATAGACCAAATAGACATCAATTGAATACATCCCAGTGGTGCAGATTGTCCTCATTCTCCGCTCATTCCACTCTCTTTCCTTCCTCGCGACAAGTCGTCTCTTCGGTACGTCATCCACTCCAAGTTTACCGCTTCTCCTTTATTTTCCCCTTTGCCGGTGACAGATATTTATTACTTCACCTTAAAGGACACGTTGGACTGACACGAAACAGGCGCTTTTTAGTCGACAACAAGCATTGTTGGTGGCACGTTAAAGGGCATTCGAGTACTTCGGGGAATCGGACACTTATTTATAGCTACTTGCTGCAGATTGTGAACAGGGTTCACTGAGAGGGATATAAGACCCGTGGAACTAAAAAGTCAGAATGGTATCTTGGCACAGTAACAAAATGCCAAGATTCCACCTGGATTCTGACTTTTTAGTTCCACGGGTTTTATATGGACAACGAAGCTGAGACGACACCTCTTTCTACTGAAGATGAGGAAACCAAGGCCCCGGTCAGATTCACAGTTGATATTGAAGGGTCGCTAATGGCAGATTGACCAGCTTCCAATAGTGCCAAGTATCTACTACTCCTAGAATGTACTGCAGTCTCCCGATCACTCGCCATTATTCTCCCTGCGATCTCACCGTCTGCGTCTTCTTATTTTGCTCATGCTCGGAGCATATGTCATGATGTCGATGAGGGTGGACCTTAGTTAGTTTGCACTCTATCTTCCTTCACTATGAACCAAACTACTAACAATAAGGTAGCTAATATTGCCTGATTTAGGTATGGCATTAGTATGTATGGTCAACGTGTCTGCTACTGCATCTGTACTACCAGAGGAACCGGCGTTTGTCGTGTCGAAATCGAATTCATCGGCAGAAGGAGAGTGTCGGGCACTACACGAACTAGAGACTAGTGGATATGATGTGAGCAAGGATACGAGATGAGATCTGACGGAAGTGATCGTCATTGTGGAATGAGTGATAAATACGACGAATGATGGAGAGTTGATCAGTATATAGCGAGATCCTTGAGGGAACAATCGAGTGGACTGATACACAACAAATCATCTTGTTATCTTCTACCTTCTACGGTTCCCTACTAACCTCTGCTTACTCTGGTGCTATCGCCGATCGATTTGGACCAAAGAATATTCTCATTGGTAAAACATCCAGAGTTCTGCAAAAAATCACAAAGCTAATCTGCATCCAATTTCTCAATTCGAGTTAGTCGAATCGAGAAATTCGATGCATAACAGGAAAATTACTAATGCGATATGATAATGAAGAGCTTAGGAGGGCAAGAAGTATAATTGGAATTAAGTTGTTGCTCTAATCTACGTGATCATCTCCTTTCTCACTCCACTACTCTCATCTATGTCCTTCATCGCCATATTCATTCCAAGACTTATCATGGGAACAGCTGAGGTACTCTCATTCCAACTCATTCCAACATCGATTATTCCTTATAATGCCATCTCTATCAAGACGATTTACGATGATCTGAGCCACTTAATCCTGTTAATAAGGGATTCCTATTCCCAAGTATCGGATCGATGGCTGGCCGATGGTTTCCTCCCTTCGAAAGATCAACAGCCGCCGCGATGTATACTTCGGGTAACCAGGTGCGTACTGTAGCTTCATCTATGAAAGCCACGAAAGTGCCATTGTGTCAACTTAGCTGTCGATGTGTCTCTCCTCCATCATCTCCTCTTCTCTATGTAGTTCCTCCCTCCGATGGCCATCTATCTTCTACTTCTTCGGTAGTCTCACCCTTCCTTCAAATACTCTTCGTTTTCTCCAAGGTATACTCGGTCTCATATGGCTTTCCCTGTGGATTTCCGTGGTCTCTGACAATCCAGAAACAGCTAAAAACCTTAGTGAAGAAGAGAACAACTATCTCAGAAGACACATCAAGAAGAGAAAGCTGGTAGGTTCTTTTCCCACCGAGCTATCAAAAGTACTATATCATTCGGATATTACAATATTCAGAAGGCTCGTGTCCCTTGGAAAGCAATGCTCACTTCTTCCGCTGTTTATACTCTTCTCTACTCTCAGTTCACTTACAATTACACCGCTTCCATCCTACATGTATTTTTGCCAATGTATTTTCGTGATGAACTACGGATTCCTCTTTCCGAGGTACAAGCGGAGAGATCCATTCCTTCACTTCCTCGACCAAGTGCCGTACTCTAGTTTGTCTTTTCAGAACGGAATGTATACAATGATTTCATTCCTGACACAAGTTATTTGCAAAAATGTACTAGCTATAATAGCTGATAAACTCAAATCGAAGGTTCGTAATACCCATAAGTTATACAGCTAATAAATTATATTTCAGGGCCTCTTGAGACCGACACCGTGTTCAAAGCTTTTTCAGTCAATAAGTGCGAATCATTTGACAACATTAGTCAAAAAAATAACAAATTTCACTTCATATATGAATTTAGGTTGTGCCGGTCAAGCGGTTACAATAGCAGGACTTGCCTTTGTTCCTTCGTGTAAAACTCCATGGATCGCTATAGTATTTCTATTACTCTACGGTTAGGCCCAGCTCCAGATATACTAGCCTCGGCCTACACACAGAAAAATATGTGCTCCCTGGAGCACATTGGAGGTGCCAACTATCGCCCCTGTACATATATGTGCCCCATTGAGCACATTATATGTGCCGCCCTGCCGGCCTGCTCCTGGCTAGGCAAATCTGGCACATATATGTGCCAAATCGCTACCCCCGGCCCAGGGTAGCCCCCCCCCCCCTGCACCCTCGCTCCTTATACCCCCGCTTCTTCTTACATATACCCCTTCCCCATTCACTTCATTCGTATATGCCGCCATGCCCAGGTCGCAAAGGTTACGGTAGAATCATTTATTAAACAATAAGCAAAAAAAGTTACAAAGTATGGCCTAGGGAGGATACATAATATAAGCGAGA